>JASZXS010000535.1:0-10009 GCA_035521475.1 Tremellales sp. Uapishka_1 | reverse complement strand
CTGATCCTCCCTTCCCTCATCCCTCCTTCGCCCGAAAACTTGCTTTCGAGCTCAAAAATCCCCGTGGCCCACTCTCCAACCCCCATCACCAGCTGCGCCTTCTCCACCGCCAGCGTCCTTCCTCGATCCAGCTCAAACGAGGTATCGAGGCACACCAGACACAGCTCCATTGTCGCGCCAATGACCTGTGCTTCTAGCTTCGATCCTTCCTCTCCACCCTCGTCGTGCTCGCTCGGTTGCGCCAAGTGGCGCGAGCCGATGGTGATCGCCAGCTCCAGTGCCTCTGGAGCAAGAACCGCGAGGAAGAGAGGCGAGTGTCGCGAGGCGTCGAGCAAAAGCGTCAAGGTCATGAGGAACTTCTCCAATGCCAGAGGGGACAGGATCATGCCGGTTCCAGCACCGCGGTATCTGTTTCCCGAGACGAGGGCTCGTGACTCGCGCGTCGAAGCATCCTGGAAATGCTGCCAGAAGCGGTTGATCAGCGGCATGATGAAGTACTCCCCCGCCAGGTCTTTGAACCCGACAGAGGGGCGAGCGATCTGATTATCGGTGGCGGAAAGATCTGACACTTCGTGGATTCTTGAGCGGGTAGTCGTCCCCACTCGTAATCGTTTCTCTCGCGCCAGCTCGGGAATAGTCTCTTGGCCCTTTTGAGCGCCTTTGCTGAGAAGGAGATTCCTGACGCCGTCGATTGCGAGATCTAGTTGACTTATGGTCGTGGACGGTCCATCGTTGGGCCCGATATACTGTCGATGCAAAGCAGGGGGCAGAGTCTTGCTGGGGAAATCGATCTTCTTGACAGACGGTGTCGTGGGAACGGACATGCCCGCTAATTCCCTCGCTCCCATTGCGAGGGCTGTAAGAAGAACCGACTTCTGCTGTAGGGAGTATTGGCCGTTAAAATACTGCTCGCCGAGGAAACTATACCCCTCCATCAGCCCTAGTCATAGCCCCCACAGGAGCCACTCACGGAGCCACATTCCGAGGCGAACACGCCGTCAGGGCATTCAGCATACCTTGTCTCTTCTCCTCGAATCCCTCGAGACTGAATGGATCATGCAGAGCGATCGTCATCGTCGCTACCGCAATAGCATTTTCGACTGAGATTGGAGCATGGTCTTAGTATCGGTACCTGCGAGCAAAGTCACACAATTACTCACAAAGCTCCCCCCCGAAATCTCGCTTCGCACGGATCAAGCTCTCCCCCCACTTGAGCCCCATCTCCAGGTGATCCGGCTTCTCCCTCTCCTTCAACAGCTCCACCAGCTGCTGGATATAAACCGGGCGAGTGACCTTCTTTTTGTCCACGCTGCCTAGAGCGAGTGTCGGATCCGACGCCACTTCCTCCAGAAATGAGGGAGTCGGCGAGGCTGAGCGTGATGAAGATGGAGACGGGACCGAATAGGCAAACAGAGGATCGGCAAGCTGATCGTCGGTCAACATGACGATCTTCGGCGGGCGTTTAGGAACCGGTCTGGATTTCTTGGCTGGGCTTCTGCCTCGAACGGGTTGAGGCGCCGCCGCGATGGTGACCGTTTGAACATTTTCCTCGGATATATTGCTCCAGCCTAGAAGCCAAAGATCGTCGTCACCTTCCGACAGGGTCGCCTGCGAGTCCCGAACTCCAACCCCTTTCCGCAAGTAACGGCACTCTTCCTTTCCGTCGCCGTCCCCTTCCCACATGTCTTTGCCGAATCTGAGCCGCCTGAGACCCTTCTTCTTGGGGCCCTCGGCCGTTTTCTCGCCAGTCTCTTCGTCTACTTCCAGTCCCGCCTTCAGGTCTTCCATCTCTTCGTCTGGATTGTCGGCAAGATCTTCCTTGCTCTGCGGAATGGTCCGCTCCGACAGTATCTCTGCTACCAGCATTCCGAGGCGTCGGATTTTAGCGTCCGGATGAGACAAATATGCTTGTAAACACATTAAGAATGCGGGACGGTGCGAGAGTGCAATGACGTATGGATGATAGGGAGGAAGCAAGGAGAGGGAGAGTAGCAGCGTATGCGTAAGGGCTAAGAGGACCATCAGCTGTAGTCAACAAAAGTCCGGCACTTCAGCTCACCGAAGTGCTTCGCATAGAGTGTATATCGGATGTGTTTGGTGTCTGTCCATGTCGCAATGATCACGTCGATAAAGCTCTTGATGGCTGTATAAAAGTCGGGTGGTTAGTAGTCGTGGCGCGATGAATATCCGGTTTACCTTCATCTCCGCCCTCCGCAATCCAAGCGACAATGACTCTAGCTCGAGCAACCTCTCTTTGTTCCATCGGCCGGCCGATACTCTGTCCAGCTACAAGAGACCTCACGACCGCATCCCACGCTTCTCCGCCCACATTAGGCGGGCCAATCACCCCCTTCATAATCTCGGCCGTCCTTTTTACCCTCTCCGCTGGCCTGTCCGGAGTAAACTCGCTTCTAGGTTCGGAAAACTTGAAAATCAAATGTTGGAGTAGAGAGTCCACTAGCGATGTTATGGCGGACGTTGGGAGCGAGAGAAACAAGCTTGGAAGGATCGTGGATGGATAAGGGGCTAGGGGGGATATCGTTGGGGGGTGAAGGTGGGATAGTAGTTTTGGGAAGATGGCGGTGAGGAAGGATGGCGATGGAGATGGGGGTGTAGATGGAGAAGAGGGGAGGGGTGTGGAAAGATGGCCTATGGACCAGAGTTTCTGTATGACGTGACGCAATCGAGATAGTCGAGCTGGAAATTGGTTTAGCGCGATTGACAAAGAGCAACCGCTGATACCCACGGCTCGCAGTCTGTGAGACCTCGTACATCAATTCCTCGAGCCTAATGGCGAAATAGTCAAAGTACGCTCTTCAAACAGTCAGTCGGGCGTGCCGGAAGAATGGAAAGGAAAGAAATACCTTGGAAGCAAACTGGGCGGTACATCTCCGTTCCAACCTCCCTCTTTCCATTTCCCTACAGCGTTGGCGACTTTTCCCGGGATCGCTGCCGCAGACTTGATCGCTTCGTCCCAGTTGAGCGTACGGGATGCATCTTTGCCTTCTTCCTGGACTGATGGGGAGGACCATATCGACCAGTAGATCTGATCGATACTGTACAGAGAAGCGAGTGACTGCAAAGTGGTGAGAAGGTAATCTCGGGTCACTGGCGGGAGTGGGGTCGACGTAGAAGTCGATAGGAGGGATGGGAGATTCAAGTACGAGACCAATGCGATTGCCTGCCGGAGCTGCAGCTCGTACGCTTCTCTTGGAGGACAAAAGAAGGCATTCAGCAGAGGGAGCTGAGAGGCGTCCAGGAGTGGGAGGAAATTAGGTATCACAGACTGGAGCAGGTGGTTCTGAATCGATGGTAGGAATCGGTTGATGCTCGTGGAAGGTGAATCGTTGAAATAGAAGGAGGACACCGAGGTGGAATGGAGATGAAGCGACTGGAGAGTGGATGAGAGCAGAAAGAGTAGCGAGTCGATGTCGGGAATCGGGTTCCGTACTGCATCTCGGAGCTCTTTGAGAGCAGTTGCTGCGTCCGAGACCATACTGCGGTGGGTGCAACGATTGTAAACGAGCTGTACACCACGAGGGAAAGAAAGGAGAGGCCAATCCGACTTTTGATTGCTGTGCGGGGCTCCACACAGCGAGGAAGAGGATGGTGAGATGTTGGGCTTTATCGTGGGCGCTAGGCTCTGCGGCTACACGCTGTATACTGCTGCAGAACCTGGAGGACACTGCACAACGATGAGTCTGCTCTCTGGAGCTGTCCAAGTGAGTAATCAAGGTCATCGGAAGCCCAATTTGCATCTGATGATTGGCGTCCGATAGCCTCCTTTGTTGACCTTGCTGTCATCGACTTCAACGCCGCCCTTATCACTATTCGCCGTATCGACACACGACCAGCACCTGGACGGCGACTCGATCGTGACAGTTCTACTCGACTCAGCGCCCGCCTCTTCCTCTCGCGTCCCCCATCGTCCCGCTCGGGGCCAGTTGGTCGACCAAGTGATCCACATCCAGTCGCCAGTCATTACGAATACCTATATCGAAGCGGGTGTATCACCCTCTGCGTCGCAAGCTCGCAAAGGCAAATCCCGAGCGTCAGATGAGGACATGCAAATGCCACTTGGCGTGGAAATGCCATGGTTCGGCATGCAATTTAGGCGACTAGGCAAACGACCCTTTGCGTTTGAGCTGGGAGTCGCCGACAAGAAAGGACGAGAGGGTGTTATTCGGATATCGAGCTTCAAACATCGTCCGACGATCCATCCGAGTCGGACTCCACCCCTCATCCACCTTCCGCTGAACTTGCCGGATGCCACCTCGTCGACACTTACCCCTTGGTTGACGACGTCGATGGATCTTGCGTCACTCTTACCACTGTTTCAGACTCTTCTCAAAGTGAGGTTAGAAGAAGAAGAGGAGGACGAAGAGGAGGGCAGGCGCAGGAAGAGAAGGAAGGCTGCAGAGCTGCCTAGCGGTCAATTCGGACATGTCACCTATGTACGGATCTATGCCAATTGCCGGCTGCGACGGATATGGCTTGTGAGTATGATTGCAGAGTTTGGATGTGTTTGTTGGTCACAACTAACACAGATCTTCTAGTCCGCGGAAGGGGAGCGGACCACTTCAGGCATGGGTATCGGTGTCCAGCAAGAATGGGGATTGTATGCTTGTAGTACGGAAACATGATTCATGCTCAGAATGTCTCATCAATCCTCATTAGGGACATGGCTTGCCTTTTCGCGAGTAGTGCGTTGATAATGATTCCGCTCGTTCAGCGAGCGGTATGCCAACCATAACATGGCATATTGGCCTTCGTTGCGCCTCTTTGGGCGCATTATTTGGGTTAAGCCCGTACTAATTGCGGATAAGTCGAGTCCAACCTCTCAGAATAAGAACCCGAGTGAGGACCCAAGTAAGATACCAAGCAAGGATCAACCAAAAAACCACTAAGGAGCCAGTAAGGATGAAGTAACCATCCAATTGTGCCCGCACCGAGTAGATCACGTGATATACTTCATGTGCCACATTCGGAGAATTACTACGTGATATAACTTTTGTGCCACACTCGGAGAATTAATACGCGCGGCAAGAGAAAACGAGAAACGCGCCACACTCGCAAACCAAATTTCATTTCCTCTCACATCCAGATCGTGGGTGGCTTTCATCGTCTCCTTGGCCTATAAAAAAATATTTTACACCGAAGTGTATCTCTCTGATCTTGATTTTGTCATCCTTAATGCAGGGGCAATGCTAATCTTCTCTGTATCGTTCCAATTTTATCTTGTGTCCCCCGAGGGGGACGAGAAGAGATGGTGTCTGCCGTCGGATTTTCACCGACTTGAGCGTATTTAGGGGTTTGATGGGCTGCTTTTGGGTGGGATAACCCCGCTTGGGTGGCAGCGAGGGCCTCCTGGCGTCCGGAGCGTGCTAGCCGGCCGCTAGAATGACTAATAGGGGTCAGCTAAGGGGCGGGGAGATGGTGGCTTGCCGAATTTTGGGGCCCCGCAAATGACCTGGTGGCCTTGATTTTCGGTACATGGACGGCTCCTCGTAGTGCTAGGCCAACCAGTCAGCGGCCGAAGTGTGCGCGATGGGAGTTCTGCAGCGGTGAACATCTCGGTCGAGATAAAAGGGTGAGGCGGAAGCGGGAGGGCGCCACGTTGCCACACGCGTCAATAATCCAATATGGTACATGATACATTCCACTGTCTCCTCTTGCTCGCGTGTACTACACAATGCTGACTGTTCCCACTCCAAGGATACTATTCCTTCCCGTTCCTTCACCCATCCTCTGTCATTCCTTCGTCCCGCGACTTTTGCTTGCTCCATTGTTATGGTCGCATCGCCAGCGCGGATATCCGCCGCGGATACGGATACTCAGCGGATATTCACCCGACATGGCCTGGCTCTGCAGTACCGAATAAGCGGGACTTTGATCCTTCCGAGATGGGAAGTTCAGGATGGAACTTTCTGGACCTTCGATCTGCAGAAGTGCAGAAGCAGACTGCAGTACCAAACTTGTTATGACCCGACCAAACGATACTTTGAAAACTACTCCCGATCCACAAGACTCGGTCGGAAGATTATCCGACGACAGCGGAATACGCGGTAGTGTCACGACTCGTGCTCCATGTCATGTCGCTGCTACCATGTGCTTCATAACCGACTTTGTACAAACATGAATATATTCGAATCTCAATTACGAGCCCAGCGCGAGTCGACCGTCCATGTAAGAGGTCTGCTAATGTCCATCGATCTCCACTACCATCGTCTATCCCCTACCAGTCTTTTCTGCACGCGTGGTGTAAGATTGCGGAGAAATAGCAGAAGGCTGGGGTGAAGGACGGGTGGAATTCCGAGTCCATCAATCGTCGGAGACAATCGTATGCTTCGAATCGACCGACCGATCGGAGGTAGTCGATGGACGTGCACACTGTGACGGCGTGGTTAACCACAAAGAGCCGGATCTCGCGCTTGGTGTCAAGCATCGGTGGCTAACATTGCATCAGCACTGTCTTGGGAAATCCAGCCTCTGCTCACGTTGTAAAGAGGAACGTGGCACGCGTCACACTCGAGGTCCTGTCCGTAGGGTTGAATCAGGCCTCTGACCCAATCTGCCGGGGTACCGTCTTTGGCTTTCTAAACCTATTGTCAGCGATGCACCAGAATTCGGCTAAGACCCACGTAAGTTCGCCCTCCAACAAGGACCGCGATCAACGCCCCATTAGCGAGATCCTTAATCACCGATAGCAACACATTTGTCTGCATCTTATTCGCATGCGTCGCTCCGTTCGATGTCAGGTCGGACCAGATCTTCGAGGTGAGGTGGTCGAACAAGAGGTCGATGACGGGACCGTAGAGATACGGCTTCTTGGTGAAGGTCGCAATAGTCAGGGTCATCGCGACTGTGTTCTTGACCATGTCCCAGTGGGTAGTCCCATCGGGACAGGTCCCGGCCAGGTATGACGGATGGATCGCGTTCAAGGACTATTCGTAGTATCAGTCAGTACAGCCGGCGCTCGTAAACACAGACACTCACCGCAATGGACCAGATATTGTCGGAAAAGCCAATCTCGCCAAATGAATGCACGGCTCGGAGGAGCCCGGGGCCACTCTCACCCCTCTGCGCTCGTCGCCACTCCAAATGGACCGCTCGGTAGCGTCCTTCTTGGCCGTTGGAGGTGTTGTTCATGGTGTGCAGTATCGAGTGGTAAAGTCGATTCACATGCACGTTGCCAGAGGGATCGAGAGGGGTGACGTCCGCGACAATCATTGTTGACCACTGGTTGAGCGTTTCTTTGGGTAGAAACGGGCCGTCCCCCATGCCAGTTGGAGCATTCTCTGGTTGATAGTCAAGAGTGACAACCACATCGGTCGACGGATCGACCTCCATCATGTCATGCCCGTTTTGATCCTCCATGATCGCATCGTGGGGAGCATCGTAAGTCGATGCTTTCGAATCCTCCTCATCGATCTCGACCGGCTTGTCTTCGACGCTTCTGGCCCAAGCTCGAGGCTCGTTGGATAGACCGATCGCGGTGTCTGTCGGAGGTCGGAACTGAATAAGCGGACTTCGTCGGATGAAGTCCAACAGCAGGTGGACGAGGGGCTGCTGTGCATCCCTGAGCATTGTAGATGTTTCCGAGATCTCATGCGATGCGCTTTGGGCTTGTCCAACCGGTTCATACGGAGGCGGGTTGACGACGCTCCTGTATACGCGGCGGTGACGTTGCTCCGCAGCCTTGATTATGGCCTCGGAACTGCCAATCTCCTGTGATGTACGATCAATCAAATGACTGGCCCTAGGATTCGATCTACTTACCTCACGCAAGTCCCTGATGAGCGTACTTGCCATGTAAGCGAAAGAGCTGGCTTCGCTGTCCTCGGTATAATCAAAGACTCCGGGTATCCACTGTACAGGTCAGCAACGTCAACAGAATTGAACAGCCACGCACGGGAGTCGCAATGAACGTGCCGAGTCGATCATCCGCCTGCATCAAAGAAATGGCCTTTCGGACAAGCTGATGTTTGAAGAAAGGCCAGACTTCTTGGCGGAAATGTAAGAACTCCTGATTTGATGGTCAGCTTCCCCCTCACGATGGAGATCTGCAGCTTCCCCCTCGAGATAGGAATCTGACCTACGTTGTCGTCGCCATCACCATATCCCAGGATCTCTTTCAGGTCAAGCGCTTCTATGGCGACTGTTGCAGGCCGATTCAATCCAATTCCGTCACTCCAAGCTCCAGCAACGACCATCTCTGCCAACATCTTGGACTGGGAAAGGTTGACCATCCAATTCTCAAGCCTGACATGACAATTAGCGTATGTTGGAGCTGTAACAGCCGGGGCTTCCTCTCACCTGCCAAGTCTTGCTTTTCCCCCCTCGAGGAGCCAGGATCGCGTTGGGCCAATCTCCGAGGAGGCACTCCTATCCGACTCCTCCATATATGATCCGTGGATAAAGGAAACGTGCACTCCAACTATCCACCAGACCTTTTGGAAGTCCTTCACCGGCTCGACACCCTCCCTCTCAGCCATTCGGTCCGATCGTTTGATGTTGTCGCTGGCGAGGATTCTTCCGAATGGCACCCACTTGAGTCTGTAAGGTCGGAGATCTTTAGCGGTAATGCGCGCCGAAAGGCCTTGTCTGGCTCGTTGATCGGTCAAAGCGATGATGACCTGCTGGTCAAGCAGATCGTCATCGAGGTAGAATCTTCCAGCCGCGAAGCTCTGACCAGCTCTGGCAAAACAGTCGGGGTTGCGTTTTCCTGCGAACTGAAGAAGGAGGAAGGCTCTTGCGTAGAAGATTTTTCCATTGAACCATTCTGGTCTTTGCTGGCTGTAATTGACGTATCCCGCGACGCTTAAGAGAAATCTGTCGGCGAGTTGACCAACAAGGGCGGGCTTTGGGTCCCCGAATTGGATAGACCAATGATGTTCGATGAGGGACCTACGGGGAGTCAATACTGCGCGTACCATTGTTGCAGGAAAGGACGTTCGGGCTCCGCCCTAGTGCAGACACTCACTCGATGTTCTGTTGGGCGCTCATGTTGTATAGCTCGTAGAATTCACGAAGGAGAGTATTCGTGTTGTATAGCTCGAAGGAAACACGAAGGAGAAGTAGAGAGCAAGGATTGAGTAGACTCTCCACTTATATACGCACGGCCCTCAGCCGGTTGACTCGACCGGGGTCCTCGTCGGGGTTACCCCATCGAGTTAACCCCATCGAGTCGACCAGGTGACTCAAGGATGAGGGCCGTGCGTAAGTGGAGGATCACCGCACCCTCCTTTGACGTTACCCTGGCAATGGGACGCCATATCGGTCAGAGCGAAGACCTTCCAGTCTCAGTATTCACAGTATATCTGTATAGGCCAAAGTCAAGTGCAGGTGACCGGTCTCAAATCATCTTATACATCCCAGACTACAATCAGAGAGCCATTCTACCTTCACTCCTATTTGGATCACCTGAGGGAGAAAGTCATCCCCTGTACACCCGATCGAACCTTCTTGCACATACCTCCTTGAGACACAAGCATCCTCCTTCACCCGGCCTTCTTCATCTTCTTGCTCGGGGTAGTCGGCGGCTGCCATGTCCTCTCTGTCAGTAAATGCAGTCGGTCGAACAGTCCTCATACCTGGACGTTGGTATCGACGGCCGTCCCGCCATCCTCCTTCGCGATCGCCTTTCGCTTCTTGGAGCCGACGGCTAGGAATCAGCAATGATATCTTCGACTACACTCACCTGGCCCTTTGGCAACCGGAGCCGTGACCCTCACGAGTCTCCCCGACGCCCAAACGGCATCCCCTGCCAATCTGAACCTTCGCTTGCGAAGCTGAATCGTGCAGTCCACGATGCCGGTGACACCTTGGACAGAGTCGGCTCGGCGATAGAGCTCGCTGCTCGCTGACGGTATGCAAGGGGTACCGCCTTTGTCTTCGCAAGGCTCTCAGAAGCCAATTGCATCCCCCCCGAGGAGTCGCGGGGTCGATTGGGTGGAGAGTCGCGTGGCGGCGAAGTCCAAGCGGCGAGTCGCGGGGCTGGGGCTGAGGG
>JASZXS010000534.1:0-10058 GCA_035521475.1 Tremellales sp. Uapishka_1 | reverse complement strand
GGGCAGAGTGGTGCGAGCTAGAGGAAGAGGCAGGGGGAGGGGGAGGGGGAGAAAATGAGATTATGTGTCCTATGTAGCGCATCTCGTGTGTATATATGTATGTCGATGAGACGTCCCCGACCCGGGGTCACTTGGCCAAGGGTACGAAAGGGCCTTGACAAGGAGGAAGCAAGTATGTCGACGAGACGTTCCGACCCGAGACCACTTGGCCAAGGGTACGAAAGGGCCTTTGACAAGGAGGAAGAAAGGGATGCTAGCTGACAAATGGGTGACAGTGGACACGGAACATTCGCCGCTCGCCTCTAGGCAAGCACACGCCGTCTCTTTCTCCTCGAATTCATCCTCTATCCTTCACCATGTACAGGTTCCCGCACGATTCAAAACCCCAGGATCCTTCCGGCAGCGAGCCTGCGCTCTCTTCACTGCGACTCGATACCTGGCGGTGGCAGTGTTCGTCTCGCACGGAGACGCCAAGCTCTTCCACACCAAACGACGGACAATCCGTGACAACCTGATTCTATCGAATAATGGCAGCAAATAGGGTGATTCAGCCTCGGCCCTCTGGTAATAGCTGTCATCCTTGAGCATACTGTCAAACCTGGACCAACATCCCAGAGTCAGATTAGGAAATCAACAATGCCGACTCGGACAAAGTCACAAAGGACTCCCTCGGACCTGGCCACGCCGATCCTTCCTTCGACCCTCAACGCGTTTTACACCTGTCGCGTCAACCTCTGTCTATTTGTCCTTCTCTTCCTCGTCGTCGTTCGAGATGAGACAAGTCAGATACACCTTGGCGTCGGCCAATTACGATGACACTCCGAGCTCCGACGAGGATGACGAGTTGTCTCCAACGATCCGCACCGAACCGGTTCCGGGATTCCTGCTCAAGGATTTACTTTCGCCCAAAGCTGAGGCCTCGAACCCACCGGTATTGAATGAGTGGATTTGGGGTCCATTCCTCTGGATACCTCAATCATTTGGGGTAGCTCGTGGCAATGTATCTTTCCCGGTCTTTGCTTTCCTCCTCGAGCTCTTCGACATCGCCAAGGCCGACCTGCAGAAAGGGGTCCAGGCTTTGCTCGCACGGTTACCCGATCCTTGGATACCCGAAGAATGTCGCCAAGACTACCCCCTCGCCGTGGATCCCTTGTCGAATCTCTGGCAATCGTCCCGATTGTACTGGGACGAAGACGAAGGACGATGGCAAGATTCGAAGAACGATGATGGCGTCCAACGTGCTTTCCAGCGGCAATCTCTTCGGCACCTCTCCATTGCCCTGCATATCCTCTTTTGGACTTCTACGAGGACTTTCAAGATTCTGTTCACTGCTCAGACGACGCAAATCGGCCTTCTCTGGCTATCCAAAGTGCTGCAAGGAGTGGAAGATCCGCTTCAACTCTGGCTTGAAGGACAGATGTCGGAAGTCGCCGAAGATGCGTTTCGAGGTGGCTCACCCGACATCTATCGTCTGGTGATACTTGCTGTGGTGAAGGTACGTCTGTGTCACCGGATGTATCTAACGATGACAGGCAACTCTCACAGTCCTTCATACAGCCCTTGATGTATACGTCAGGAAAACGCAGATAGAGGTGGATGTAAGCTTTCGTTTCCCGACCCGGTCTCATGAACATTGAGTTTGGCTCCTTTGATAGCTTGCTGCGGGCCGTATCTTCCAAGAAAAGCTCATGCGACTCGAATACTCGATCGACATCCCGACCAGTGAAGATCCCTGGGTGCACGCCATCCTTGCTAATGCTCGACAATCTGGTCTCTCTGAAGGCTCGCCGCTTCATACCATGAGCCGGCTTACACTCTCGATGGTGGGAGTCACCGCTCAATCCGGCCTTCTTTTCAGAAAGATGTTGTCTTTGAGAAAGTCTCAATCGACAACATATAGTATCACCGTGGTACTCCTCCCCATCATCTCGGCGATCGTACTAGGAAACGGGGCTCTCTTTTCTTCTATGGGTCTCGAGAAGAAGGCGCGAGGTAGAAAGGCTGCCAGCAAGTATTTGCCACCGAATCGCCCAAGCACAATGAGGTTATCCTACGCGAAAGAACATCGCCAACTCATTGATCTGGCCGACAAGGCTCGACAAGAATTCGTTCTCTTTGGCCTTGCCGACTGGGCTCATCATGAATTGCAGTCCCTCGTACCCGACGCCGTCGGGAGTGTCTGGTCGACGTTGGCTCAGGAGACTCGGGCAGCATTCGTGTTTACGCAAAGCTTCTCGGCTTCTTCCATGTTTGTAAGTCTTCACTCTGGTGATGAGACCCCTTCTCACGCTTATCGGTGCAGATCTTGGCGGCGCTCGGTGGCGGCACCAGCTCGGCCACACTACGCCACATCACGACGTGTTCTCGTGGTGGACAGAGACTTCTTGCCAGTCTCGGCGGAGTCCAGCGCGCAATCGTCGCCCTGTACAACCAGTTGTTCGATACCGCTTCGTTTTGGGCGTGTATCGAGGCAGCGGACACTGAGCACTGGGTCCGCCGAACCGGATGGTACTCTCCGTCACAGCAAGGGATCGACAGCCTTTCATACGAAGGGATCCGTCTTCCCGGCGGAGGAGTCGACATTGAGGCCAAAGGTCTCTCGTTCTGCTATCCGAATAGCGAAACGCCGGCTCTCAAGGATATCAACTTGAAAGTCAAGGCTGGCGAGAGTCTGGCCATTGTCGGCTTCAATGGTGGCGGTGAGTTTGCATGCTGCAGTCTCTCGCCGTTCTTACGGTTCGGCCAAACAGGCAAAACCACTTTGGCCAAAGTCTTGATCGGACTGTGAGTTCCGGCGGGCGAGACCCTGCTGAAAGACAGCTTTGATCACCACAACGGGGAACTCTTGATCAACGGTCACTCGACAAAGCGGATCCCGGCCGCGTCATTCCACAAGCGCACCGCGTGCCTATTCCAAGACTTCTTCAAGTATCCCTTCTCCCTGAGGAAGAATGTCGGTGTGGGTGATGTGGAGGCGATGGATGACGAGAAAAAGGTAAGAAAAGCTATCAGGCGGGGAGGAGCAGAGGTCGTCTACCGTAAAAACCGATCTTCCTCCAAGGCCGCTGTGCCAGGTCCGGACTCCCTCATGAGCAGCGCTCCTAGTCCGGAGCGCATGGTGTATGGTCCAGAACGCAAACCCGCAGTGAGTGGAGAAGCGCTTCTTTCTTCACAGCTGACGTTGTTTGCTAGCTCGGTCTCCAGCTGTATTGGCTGTTCATGATCTGGAGCGGTCTGGCCTACCTCCAGCTATTGTGGGCTGCTTTCGTAGACGCGATCCTCTGCTTCTCTGGGCACAGGCTCCCGGCAGCTTTGGAACCATTGGGAAGAGGACAGCGAGGCCTCAAGCGAAAGAGCAGTCGTTCCCTGGCTCCTAATCTTTCTGGGTGAGTGAGATCCTCTATACTCTCGAAACGGACGCTGAGCGATGTCCGATTTCAGTGGCCAGTGGCAGCGCATCACCCTCAGTCGGACTTTTATGCGACGCGAGAAGGCGGACTTGATTGTTTACGAGTAAGTCGACGAAAAAGAGGAGTCAAGCTGAGGATCAGTGAACCGTCGTCCGCACTCGATCCGCGAGCAGAAACCGAGCTATTCGAGAGGATTCGAGCACTCTCGACGGAAAACAAGACGACGATCTACATATCGCACCAATTCTCGACAGGTGAGCTCTGTCTGCGACGCAGCCCACCACTGATGCTGACTATGCACAGTCCGCAGAGCCGACAAGATTGCGTTCATGGAGGGAGGGGTAGGTCGTCTGTTACAAGAGATGCTGATGCTCTGCCAGACCATCGTTGAGTTCGGGTCGCACGACGAGTTGATGAGTCTCGGTGGCAAATACCACGAGTTGTTCACACTGCAGAGAAAGGGGTTCGAGGAGAGTCAGGTCTAGACAGCGGTGGTTCGATATTCATTTAAGTTGATGCACATATAATGTTATCGGCGAGCCGTTCAACGGCCTTCCTCTAGCGTTTTGCCAAACGGTAAGAGACGCCTCGCTGATTTCCGCGAGGGGTAGGTTTCATCCGACGCAAGCAGGAATCCTGGTTATGGGTTTTTACGCTGTGAGCGCAAACGCCAGCGAGCGAGGGACGAAACTGCAAACGGCTCACACACGCCCGACAGTGTCGTGCGGGGGGGGGGGGTCTGTTGAAGCCTGGAGCAGTGGAATTCAGCTTTTGGACCCTCGATGTCCATTCCGCCGTCCTACTTTCAACGACTGTTTAAGCGATTCTAGAGCTTCGTTCATAAGTTTCCAGGTCGCCTGAGACTCGTCAACCACGACATTGCGCCTAGTGAACAAGTCTCCATCATCAGGATTGTCCAGATTATCCCTCAAATCGGGCTACTCGCCTCGAAACGCCTTCTCCCCCTCTCAGACCAGCCTTGCGGCAAGCTTGATATCGTAACCCCCTTCCTCACGGGATACCTTACCCCACCCCCAATTCACCTCGCATCATGCCTCTAGCACCACCATTCGACTCGTACAGAGCGCCCTAGCACGTTCGTGCTCTCAGAATGCAGCTATGAGGCCCGCAGCGGCCGTTGCTTTGAAGGGTCACCGTTGCGCTGAAGAGCGTAGTCGATGTTCTGCCACGCGTCAGTTGACCAACGGAACCACCCGCCCGGGAGAGGGCGGCCTGGCGTTGTGACTCATCGGGTACGCCACAGCACGTGGAGAAATTCGGCGGCCCTGTGTCGGCGACGGTGTGGTGTCGAAAGACGACGTTGATGATGGGCATGTCTGCCGGCAACACCTCACTGCATACCATCTCCAGCGATACACGAAGCAGCTGCGACTCGTCTTCCGGTTAATCTCCCGACAGAATCCACACAACATCGCCTTCGTTTCCGGACCGGTTATCCACACCTACACGCCCAGTCGCGATCGATCTACCTCGTGCTAATTGACCGTTTGTTGCTTTCTCGATCCTGGTCATCCTCAAGATTAGGACTTCGCGTACCCACACAACTAGAGGTCTCTCGACTACGTCCATTGCTCTGCTGCCGTATCTCACACGGCCTTTCTTCCCTCCTGTCCGCAACAGCTTCTCTCACGCGGCACCCATGACTGCCCGTTCCCCGCCGCTACTGAGCCTCGGTACTTTACCGCCCAATCCGCTGGCCAAGACGTTCCCATCATCCTCTCCCTCCTCATCGACCTCGGCACGATTTGGAAATGTCGACGCCATCAATGGTGTGCCGTTATCCCCCAACGGACTTGCCAACGAAATGGCCAAGGTGCAGCTCAAGCTGGAGGGAAGGAGTCTTGATCTCATAGAAGATAGGAGGAGGTCGCTTCCGATACCACAGAAGGATCCGCATGGGACTTTACTGAGAGTAGGTAGTTGGCATCATTCCTTCGACCGGACGGCCTGACCCAAGCGCAGTTTATCGAACGCCTGCTTTCGAACGAGAACGCCGAAGAGCCACGCCTCATGGCGATAGGTTACGAGCTCGAAGCGTTACTATCAATGTGGCCCAACTGTGTCAAGCTCTGTATCGCCTCTCGACCCCCCTCGTGGGACCCCTCGTCAGCTCCCCCAGTCACGGCATACCTCCCACACGATAACTCCATGGAGCCCTCGTCCTCTCGCCAATCATTCGACGAAAGCCATTTCGAACTGGATTTTGGATTGGTGCCGGGCGAGAGAATTCGATACGAGATCACCATACCGGTCTGGGAGGAAGGCGATGGGCCAGAAGAGATCGAGGGGAAGTCGCCCATGATGAGGGTGCTGGTCAGTCTCCCCCCGACCTATCCAAATTCGAGTCCGCCGCAACTGCAGTTGCTGGGCAGGTACTTGGGCAGCTTCAGCATCGACGCCGGTCTGTGTGAGTTGTGTCCCAGATGTGAGGCGGACTGGATCTGATCGTTTGTTAGTTGGAGACATCACTCGAACATACATATCGTCCAGTGGAGTGCCGTTCACCGCCGGCGACGTCTGCGTCTTCGAGGGCTTGACACATGTCCAGCTTCTCATTCAGACGTGGTACTTGTCCAAGTTGACGCACGACCACGCCTCGGAGAAGGAGCGCGAAGCCGATAGGAAACGAGGACGCGACGGACGCGCATTAGAAAACGTCGATTTCAGCGAAACCCTCGAAGACGACCATCACGATAGCCAGCCCGCGAGCAGTCAGCGCCCGTCCGCCAGAACCACGTTCTCCTATACTCGAGACGATGAGACAACACCGAGCACGCCTACTCCGGCAGCCATCACGCGCGCGGAAGCGGGGTTCATGCCGGCCATCCCAATCACGCGGTCAGACCCCATCGTCGATCGGAAATCGATCTTCATTGGCCATGCGATCAGGGTGACGGATGAACGCGAGGTCCCACTAGTGATTCACGAGCTGCTTTCCGATAAGAAGATCGCCAAGGCCGCGCATCCGGCCATCTTTGCGTATAGGATTAGAAAGAATGTCGGTGGGGTGGCGGGAGTGATTCATGCGACGGGTGAGTGATCGTCTGTTGACTCAGACTCTTTCATCATATTACTGTCCTGTATCCTTTTTTTCCGCTGTCCCTCTTCGTCTGCCTTCTCCCTTATGATCTACCCGTCCTCATACTTGGGCAGCACTGACCAGCCCCTCGCTAGATTATGACGACGACGGTGAAAGTCAAGCTGGATCCCGCTTAATGCACCTCCTGGAGATACTCGAATTGGAGAACGTCTTGATAGTCGTTACCCGATGGTGGGGCGGTACCCGTCTCGGTGCTGATCGATTCAAGCATATCAGCCAGTCGGCCCGGGACGCTTTGGAGCTGGGGGGATTCCTGGAGGACAAGGAAAAGGACGATCATGAGAAGGGAAGGAAAGGGAGGGGAAAGAAGTAGGGTAGTTCATCCGTGACAGAATTGGATGGATCTTGGTTCGATGGTACTCACCACATCGGTCGTCAGATGCTCTAACGATCTCACTCGGCATGCTTCAAATCATAGCGTTAGCGAGCGAGCTTTCTTCTCTTCCGCTTGTCTAAGCTGGAAGAGGCTTTCGGAACGGAAACATGCGTGTCGCCTCGCTTGATCCTACAATTAACAAGGTATCTTGTTGCGAGATTGTGATAGCCTAGGAAGGCAGGCCATCTCAGAGTTGGGCGAGCAAGATGGTCAGCGTCTCTCGGTTTGAAAACGCTCTTTGTTGCCGACCGTGTTGATGATTTTGATCATCTCAAAATTGACCCCTCTCGGGGGCCCACCCCCGGTAACAGGCATGGCCACCGCCAGGTCCCTTCGGAACGCTTCCGCGAGCTTAAGATGCAAAACCCCATCCGCCCGGCCATGCGTTACACTGTTTCTCTGAAGGAGTCGACCACGCTAAGCAAAACAAGCGAGTTCAAGCCGGACCCATATCATTTTTCGTCGTTTGCGGGGGGTCCCAGGATCTGACGCTTTGTGTCGTCTTCCTGGCATGTAGAGGGACATTCACGCCACGACATATCTTGACAGGATTACAAGCGGGATTTCAAACTCGTTCTGTCAATGGCTGTATCTGTCCGCTCCTCTCCCCCGCAACCACCCATCTCCCCAATCACCGATATATAAACCTCCATCTGACTGGATCAGACCCTCTTAAGACGCCTGCTCATTTCCATCTGGTACAGTTCCTTGAGATCTTGGTCGCCGAGTCCCCGGTTCCCGCTCTTCGCACCATCAGTGCTAAGCGGTTGACCGATGGACAAGGCAGACAACGCCTGGTACGCGCTGTGTAAGATAATGGATCAGTACTATACTCACAGGGAAAGAGACCACTTACGCATAACTCCTTCGGAGCAGAGGCGCGTAGACCCCGGAAGAGTCGTTATCATAATCCTCTCGTGCCGAAGTCAAGAATCCCGCGGTATTGCCCCGCTCGAACCTATAGTAACTGATGAGTTCTCTGCAAAGATAGGCCACCTTTCCACAAGCCTTACAGAACTTTGGCCTCAGCAGGTGTGACATGATTGGCTTCTATGGCCGATGCATAAGTCGCAACGAGCTCAGCGGTGACTATAACATCAGTCATTTAGCTCGGACTGCGACCTGACAAAGACTCGCTGGAGTACATGCCACCATCGTACCAGCAGGCTGATAGACTGGAGGGGAGTGGTCACTCACGCGGATCCCAGCTGGACTGGATGGTCGCGGAAGAACTTTTAGCCATTATCGTTATATGATGTATCTGAGTACGGGTAAGAGGTAGTGTGAAGTGACCAGTCATGGGAAACATCCGCCTCTTATCATCATATCTTGTCATTCTGAAAGCATCCACGTTACGACTGAAAGGATAGTGTAAGGTCTGAGGGCTACAGTACCGAGTTGGTAAGGAGGCAATCTCACGTATCAGAAACGCACTCCTTTAATAGGTATTGCCGCATCCGCCACCCTCCACATCAAAATACTACTCGTTCTCACCGCAATCTGTCCATCCTTTCTCTCAATCTGATCAGTCTATCTTGGAGGGATAGCATCATCTGTCTGATTGAGAGGATGCAGCGGAGAATACGATATCTATGTTTGAGACGTTGTCGCGTTTTACATGGATCCCAGTGGATTCATTCGGCAATCTCTTGGCCATCCGGTGAGTTTCGAGAATCTTCACATCTAAGGGGCTTCCTGAAAGTGAAATCCCTTACGAGGTGTTGTTGGAAATCTCTTCGCCACTCGTGACCTTACTCAACACCAAAGGCTATGCGGATACCGTCCCTCAATGATCGGTGCAACGAAACATCCCTCAGCTTTATTTCTGCTTGAACATCGAAACAAGAAGCACTGTCGCGAAGCATAGGGATAAGGAAAGCTCTGCTCCATTCTATACCGAGATGGTAACCCTGACGACGCTCGCCTGTGTAGCTATCTGCGAGACATTACCACGGCGATTTGTCTCTGCTTCAAAAGCCGAAGGCGAGATAGATCTATGTATGGATCCCCATCCATCCCCCGCCACTCTGCCACACTGACTTGTCGGCGAGTTTGCTTCCGTGCCTCCACCCAATGTTGACGCGATTGAGGCCATAACGATTTCTAAACCAGGAAGAGCGATTTTTGAAAGACGTAACATGGACTCTGCCTCAGCTGAGGCTGGCCCCTCGACTTGCACATCGGCTATGAGGATACACCGCGAGGTACATATTGTCTTGTCAGACGACGAACCTGAATACCTCCCCTCGCCAATCACCAAACCCAAAACGCGAAGCAATTCGGTTTCGTCTGCGAGACGGTCCAGGACCCGAAGTACATCGGCGGCGGCGATGAACCCGAAAGAACCCAAGAAGAAGGCGCTCGCTAAATGGCAGCCAAGAAAAGCTGCTATCAAGGTACCTGTCGAAACCTCTCCTTTTCCGCTCAGCTCCCCCTCACCGAATTCGAAGGGCAAGGTCAAGGCCATCGTCATCGACTCCGAGTCCGAGGACGAGCCAGTATTCGTAGGAGAGAAATTGGCTCGAAAGCTGTCGGAAAAGTTCTCCTTCAAGTTCTCCCCTCCGGCACTCTCCCGGACACCTTCAGCCGAGGAAGTCAAGAAGGTCGCCCTTGTTCTTCCTCAGCCACCGCCTGTCCCGCCAAAATTCGTTCCCTTGCCCCCTTGGCTGAACAAGACGTCGGACCTCCTGCCGCTAAAGTACTGCGTGGTGTGTAGGATCCATTTCAAAGCCAAGGATAGTGGTGCGTTCCGATGGGTATGTCTTACTTTTGCACCGTTCCAGGGTTCGAACTCATCCGGCAATGTTCAGCGTCATATCGGCTCCTGCGCACCGCCGCCGACGAAGCTGCCTTGTCCCTGGGACGAGCTGCAGCGCCTTGTGCACGATGCGCTCGTGGAAGCCGCTGGACCCAGGGAACCGCCCTCATTGTTGGACCTGCACACCAACGCGCTTGCCGAGAAAGTCGATAATCGACCGGAGCCGAAGGAAGCGAACTCAAAGAAGAATAAAGTCCCTCAGGCCGCTGGCCTGCGACGGATCACTACTGTCCACCCGGCTGAGGCAAGAGGAAGCGGATGGGACGAGGAGGTTGACACAAGAGTAAAAGACCTATTTCAAATCACGACTCCGACCTCGAAGAAGCTCTCGCC
>JASZXS010000533.1:0-10060 GCA_035521475.1 Tremellales sp. Uapishka_1 | reverse complement strand
ATCGTCGCTCGCGCGTCCGTGACGGACGAATGTGACCCGTCTTGGATCTTGATCCCGAGTTCGAGTTCCGTCAGCTTTTTCAAGCCTGGGCGTTTCGTCTTTGCCTTTTCGCGCAGCGTCTTGAATTTCTGCGTATCTCGGACCAGGGGATTCGGGTGGGAGAGTAGCAGAGCCTTCCGCTGGTCAGTCGACCGCCGATACGAGCAACTTGAAAGACCCACCTTGAGATCGTTCTCGATTGCATGACCGACGACGACTCGACCCTCCAGCAGCCCCGCGACGGTCGTTTGCACCTCCTCGAACGAAGGCGCACCCACCACGTCGGATTCCCTCACGCCCGAGACCCACGTCCGCCAGTCGGTGACTTGCTCTCGCGGCTGGACGAAGGTATCGAGCAGGACGTGCCCGTGGTAATTAACGAGCGAGACCCGCGCGAGCGCAGACTCTGATCCCAGGTGTCCAAGCCCGACCATCTCGCAATCGATCGCTATGCTGCGGACCGTCAGTGAGCTGTCGAAGGATGAACAGAAGAGCGGATTCACTAGTTCCCTGGCCTGCAACAGGACAATCAGTGGAGCTCAGTCGGTATCACGAGGACGTAACGTACGCTTTCTTTGCCTCGGTCAGAAAGTTCCGCCCAGAAACCATGTCGCGCAGCTCGCGGACAAGGGGACGCGCATCCGCAATGTCGGTAATCACCACACCTTCCGTCACGGGCGCTGGGACGTTGATTTCGACCACCTTGGAAGGACCAGCTCTGTTCATGGGAAGAATGAGCAAGTCCAGCCTCCAGGTACCAAGAAGGTCATACGATGATTCTCCCTGCTTCTCCAGCGGTGTGCGTTCAAAGTTCTTGGCGAGATTACTCAGTCCAGTGATACGTTTCGGTTTTCGCTTCACATCTCGCTCGACCGGTGGAGGGAGTTTCTGTCCGAGCAGGGGTGAGTTCGAACGGACGAGCAAGAATAGATGTATACCTTTTTCAGGGAGGCCCAGTTGCTGCCTGCTACCGACGGTACTGCCATCGCATTCTGATCGAGCGCTCAGCTTGCGATTCAGATGAATAGAAGAGGCCTACCTTGCCCATGATGGATGTGAGACGTTGGAAGAGATCTACTAGCATGCACGCACAAACGCGTCACACCGACAGATCTTTATCAAAATTATCTCTCGAGCACCCCGCGGACATCGCCGCTGGCCCAGCCGGAACCAAATATGCGGTGGAGAATAGAATTTCGGATTTCCTGACTTTCTCCCATGTTCAACTTTGTGGAGGTCAGCAACTTTCTTTGGCTGTGATCAGATTCAACATAGCTGGCCAACCTCCGCATCTCATCGGCATCCAAGTGATTCGGAGCAGCGAAGGGCATCCGGTATTGAGGCAGAAGAGAGGTCGCAGAAGAAAATCATCCAGCATGAACGGTCAATCTTCCAAACGAGCTCTCAAGACAAGGTAAGCTTTTCGCTCGTAGATGCTCGACCACTACTGACAGTGGACCAGTTTCCGGGCGTCACCTACATCTATACGGCCCCTATATACCGGTGGACCTGTGCTTCTCACTCGTGATGGAGAATGGATGATCACCACGATGGGGGAAGAAATCCTTGTGACCGAAGTCAAGAGCGGACTCGGCGTCGGCAGGATAAGAGGAGTAGGTCCCATGTCGCGGGTCGAAGCTCGACGTCTGATAGTCCGCAGGATACCACCGCCATCACATCTTTGGTCCTGTCCTACCATACATCTCCCCCCACGCTCATCACCAGTCATCTCTCCAATACGATCCGCTACTACCCCCTCCCCGAATCCCTTCCTCTCACCCCCAAGCCACCTCTGCTCTCCTACACTCGCGCTCTGACAAAAGCATCTTCCGCCCCCATCCTCATATCCGCCGTCTCGCCCGACCACACCCTCCTCGCAACGGGTTCGTCGGACGGTATCGTCAAAGTCTGGGATCTCGAAGGCGGCTATGTTACCCACATGTTCCGAGGCCACGGCGGGCCCGTCTCTGCGCTGAGGTTCAACTTTCCCGACTTGGCTGAGGGTGAAGATCGAAAGCGGATGGAGTTATTGACGGGGTCCACCGATACTCGCGTGAGGATATATGATCTGCGCGATGCGAAGGCTCGGCTGGTCGGCGGTGGAGGAGTCGCGAAGCCTTTGCACGTACTGGAAGGTCACGTCAGTGTGGTGCGTGGGATAGATGTCAGTGCGGATGGGAAATGGGCCGTGACGGGCGGAAGGGACAAGGTCGTCTTGGTGTGGGATCTTCTGGGCAACAAAAAGGGTCCGAAATTGGTTCAAACCATCATGGCGCTGGAACAAGTGGAGTCGTTGGGCTTGTTGCCGCTGGAGCAAGAAGTCGTCGGGGGCGAGAGGGGACGTCTGCACTGTTTTGTTGCTGGAGATAAGGGCGTCGTCAAGATCTGGGATGTGCTGAAAGCGAAAGAGGTGACGAGTATGCAAGGTGTGGAGGGAGTGGACGAGGCCGAGACAGACGAGGACGAGCAGAGGGGGATCATCAATGTCTTGTGAGTGCGACCTATCCGGACACGACTGACGTCCAGGTACGACACCCCTACCGGCTGTCTAGTATCGGTCCACGCCGATCAAAACATTATTTTCCACAACCTCTCCACTGGGGACGTTGCTCGACAGATTGTTGGATTCAACGACGAAATCATTGACGCCGTCTACCTTTCCTCCGCTACCTCGGCCGACTCCCAACTGGCCCTCGCGACCAATTCCAACCTCGTTCGCATCTACTCGACCTCGTCATTCGACGTGCGTCTTCTATCCGGCCACAAAGACATGGTCCTCTGCCTCGACAAATCCATCGACGGTCGCTGGCTTGTCAGCGGGTCCAAGGACCGGACGGCGCGTGTATGGGTCGACGGCAAGTGTCTCGCCGTGCTTGAGGGTCATGCGGAGAGTATTGGCGCGGTCGCCATCTCGCGCAAGCTGGACGAGAGACAGAAATCGGGTCGATTCATGTTCACGGCCTCGCAGGACCGTACCGTCAAGATGTGGGACCTGACGGGCATTCCGTACGACGGAAAACTGGATCAAGCCATCAAGCCGAAATCGTTCACCACGCTGCGTGTCCACGACAAGGATATCAACTCGCTCGACCTCTCGCCGAACGACAAGCTGCTCGCTTCGGGATCCCAAGACAAGTTGGTCAAGATTTTCGAGGTCGACTTTTCGGTGGGCAACGCTGGCGGGGCGAGTGGAGCATTAAAGTTGGTCGGCGAGTGTAAAGGCCATCGACGAGGCGTGTGGACGGTCAAGTTTAGCAGGACCGACAGGATCGTCGCAAGTGGCGCAGCGGATAGGACCGTGCGGTTGTGGAGTTTGGACGACTTTTCGTGCTTGAAGGTGGGTCAGATCGTCTGGACGATTGCTGACTTGGGTTAGACATTCGAAGGGCACACGAACTCGGTGCTGCGGGTCGATTTTTTGAGCCAGGGGATGCAGCTCGTGACATCGGCGTCGGACGGACTGGTCAAGCTATGGAACATCAAGGGCGAAGAATGCATCACCACGCTCGACAATCACGAGGATAAGGTAAGTTCCAGGAATCCAACATCCGAACGAGACTGACTGGTGCAGATCTGGGCGCTGGCGGTCTCTTCCGATGAAAAGACGATCGTATCTGCAGGCGCCGACTCGCTCGCCACCTTTTGGGAGGACTCGACAGAGGTCGAGCAAGCGGAAAAGAATGACGCACTGGTCAAGGCTGTGCAGAGGTGTGTACCGTGCCGTAGTTTTCCTCCCGGGCCTGGTGCTGACCGCTACCAGTGAACAAGACTTTACCAACTACCTTGCCCTCAAAGACTACCGAAAAGCCATCTTGCTCGCACTGGCCATGTCGCAGCCTGGTCGACTGCTAAATCTCTTCCTGACGGTGGCCCTCCTCAGGACACCGGGGACATTTACGGGCTCGAAAGAGGTCGACCAAGTGATCAAGACGCTTCCCGGAATGGATCTCGTCCGCTTGCTCAAGCACGTCCGCGACTGGAACTCTCGGGCCAAGACGTCGCCGGTCGCGCAGACTCTGCTGCATGCGATCCTTCGTCTCAGGACGCCAGAGGATATTATGGCGGCGTTCGACTCGATGACGCGAAAGCCGAAGCAGGAGGACGAGGAGGCGGAGGCAGACGTAGAGGACAACGAGACGAATTTCAAAAAGCAAGCGGTCCAGACCATCGGGATCAAGGAGTTGCTGGATGGGCTGATCCCGTACTCGGAACGCCATTTCACGAGGATAGACAAGCTGGTCCAGGAGAGTTATATGCTGGACTATGCGCTCGGCGAGATGGACGGTGGGCTGTTTGGGGGCGAGGTGATGGAGATGGACAGCTGAGGGGATGTCTCCAGGAGGTCGAGATGACGGCAGCTCGCCAGGTCTGTATCGTGTTCCTTGCTCAGCGTGGGAGAGGCCGGGCGAAGGCTCAAGGGACATATAGGTATCATGCATTGGAGATGATAGGGTTGCTACCAGGCAGCCCGACAGCCATACAGTGCTATCCTGCCTCAGCTATGACCAAGTTCAGGCGTCGAGAGAGAAGGACACTCAAATCGAGATGACAGGGCTGCGATACAAGCTTTAGGAAACTCGAGAGGAATGTTACACTACCATGCGATACGCGGGATCAAATCTCGATTGTTGATGTTCGCGACCGGTCCCTTCGACCCTCCTTGACCGGTAATTTCCAAGGCCAAGCAGTGACGATAAAGCTCCAGTCCCTCCGCTCAGCATGTCCACCACCGCCCCATCTACCATCGCAGGCCCCTCGACGCTCATCGCCCTCTCGCCATCCTCCGCCCGTTCCTCCTCCTCCTCCCTCTCCCTGACCTCCTCCGAAACCTCCTTCGACCACGAATCGCAACCGCCACGCCCGCCCCACATCCCTGGCCTGCGCGATCTCACCCTCTCGGTCAAAGCAGCACCCGCCCCGCAACCCCGTATCCAGCTCCTGAAAGCCATCGCGCCGGCCGCCGACTCGCCCCACCAACTCCCGTTCGCTCGCCAGGTCGAGATCACGGGCTGGAAGATCGTCGGCGGACGCAGCTTCGAGGATCTCGGCAAGGTCGGCGCGTATGTCGGTGAGTGCGCCAGTCGAGTAAAGGGGAGCGAGGTTGACTGTCGCGTGTGGTGGTAGTGTATGATATCGAGATCACGTTGAGGGCGGTAGGTGGCCGAGTCGGTCTTCAAGAGCGTCGACTGACCGGGAGCTCAGGGCGGGTCTCTCCATATTCTGCGGCGGTATACGGATTTCGTGGATCTGCGAAAGGCACTCAAAACACGATATCCTGTAAGTAGCTATCATTGCATCTCAGAGTGTTTAGCTGATAGAAGCTACGACCTCCCCTCAATCCCGCCTTTCCTCCCTCTTCCGCTCATACCACCTTTCCCTCTCCCGCTCATACCACCTTTCCCTCATCCCGTCCTGGGCTCCCTTTACAGTATCTCCGCAAAGCCATCCCGCCACTCCCGGGCAAAGCGCACATGTGTACGTCCACCAACGCGGCTCTCGCTGACACAACCATAGCCAAATTCTCTGCCAAGTTTCTAGCAGAACGTCAGCCCAGACTGCAGCGCTTCCTGAAAGCAGTGATGCTCCATCCTGAGATGGGAGCGGGAGGCGAAGGGGCCGTCGTGAGCCGTTGGGTTGTCCAGCAGACGGGGAACAGCACGACCCAGGCGTAGGAAGGGGTATCCTTTGTAAGTCTGTGCATGGGCTTACCCCCCTTGGGACTTGCTTTGGTCGTGGTGCATTACTCCGCCGTTTCACCGGTGCAGTGGTTGATTTGCCCCGACAGGACGGCTCCAAAGATAGCGTAAACGCCAAAGCGCGTCATACCGCTCGGCCCGGCCCGAGGCAGCGGTTCATGTGGAACCGCGTGTTAGAATCCTTTGGGAAATCGCACAAATAGCACTCCTTCTCGACACCTACTCCTTGAATTTCACGACACCTCCGTTCAATCAACAAAATGACTATCACTCACGCTCAAGGTAAGCTTCCTTCAAGTCGACGCGCGGATGCACAGCTGACGCACTCCGACAGGCTACGCTATCACCGATCCCAAGGATTACCTTGCGAGTCGTCCCCGCCTTCGATCGGTATGATCGCTAACTCTCCATTCTCCACGCAGAACTTTCAGCTCAAGAAATACGAGCTCGAGCCCCTTTCCGACGATAGAGTGACCGTTGCCGTGGAATGCTGCGGCGTCTGCGGATCCGTGAGTAGTATTGCTGGAACGCCATTCAGCACATGCGTGGAGCTGACCTCTGAACGTGAAAGGACCATCACACCATCTCTGGAGGCTGGGGTCCGTTTGTGACCAAGTTTGTCGTCACGGGCCACGAAGTCATCGGAAAGGTCCTTGAAGTTGGTTCCAAAGTCACCGAGTTCAAGGTCGGGCAGCGAGTCGGTGTGGGAGCGCAAGTCGGTTCGTGTGGACAGTGCAAGGCGTGCAAGAACGACAACGGTTAGTCGGAACGCCTTTTCACGTTTGCGTCTACGGCAGAGGCTGATGACCGCTCTTGACAGAGAACTACTGTCCCAACGAACCGACCGACGGCTACAACACCACCTGGCCCGACAAGCACGAGCATCAGGGTGGCTACTCTACCCACATTCGAGCGCAGGAGCAGTTTGTCTTCCCCATTCCCGACGAGATCAAGTCGGTCGAGGCCGCTTCGATGTAGGTGCACGATCTTTGCGTGACCAGGCAAGTACTGAACTGCGATACTAGGCTGTGTGCCGGTCTCACCGTGTACTCGCCGTTGGTCCGGAACGGTGTCAAAGCTGGCTCCAAAGTCGGTGTCGTCGGACTGGGTGGACTGTTGGTCATTTGTCTGCGTTTTTGGATCCCCAACTGACCTGTCATCACAGCGGCCACTATGCCGTGCTCTGGTCCGTCGCCATGGGTGCCGAAGTGACCGTCTTCTCGCGATCCGATGCTAAAAAGGAAGACGCTTTGAAGATGGGCGCCAAGCGATTCGTCGCGACCGAGAACAAGGGTTTCCAAGAAGGTCTCGAGCGAGAATTCGACGTCATCATCTGCGCCGCCTCGTCCTCCAAGCTCCCGCTCGACGAGCTCTTCTCGACCCTCGATGTCGGCTGCCGACTCGTGTTTGTCGGCATGCCCGAGGATGGACTGTCCAACATCACTTCGCAGACTCTGTCGGGCAACGGTGCTTCGCTCGGCTCGTCGCACATTGGATCCAAGAAGGAGGCCATCCAGATGCTCAAACTCGCCGCCGACAAGCAGGTGCACCCGTGGATCAACGTCATTCCCATGAAGGACGCCGCAAAGGCCATCAAGGCCGTCGAGGACAGTACGGTTCGGTACAGAACCGTCCTGATGCAGGTGAGCTGCTTGAAGTGTGAAATGTTCAAAGAGCTGACAGAGACATCAGGACATCGATGCCTAGGTATCTGTTCTCTATTGTCGCACTATATCTAGTATCTGTAGATAAATCAAGGAAGGAACAATGTATCGGTATCTATACATAATCTAGAGCTACAACCTGTAGTGCGGACAATCTCTCGCTACGGGTACTGACCACCCGTTTACTTTTCTTCTCCCACATCTCCGTCCTGCTCGCCTATCGAAGGAGAACGCAGATACATGTCCAAATGTCCGTTGATCACCCTGTGGATTTCGCCCTTTTCTAGCGTCCTTTCTTCCACTTGATCCCTCTGGAATCCGACTCGCAGGTCAACTTCTACGCCTGGATCGCCAAGCTGCCACCTCGATCACTCACAAATGCAAAATAGACGCCCTTGGTCGTGATGCCAAAGACATCCCTGAAACTCGCGTGGTCCCGCGCACATCCTCTCGACTCGAGCAAGACCATCGTCTGTTTTCTGATGGACTGGATCACGGATATCCAGCATTAACGATCGCTTTTGCCACTTGTCAAGAGCTACCCACGTCCTTGTTATCGGGTACCCGCTGCGGCAGTTTCGGCCGCTTGCGCCCGGTCGGCCCAGCCTCGGCGGTATGGTCGCGGGTGCCGAAAATGTCCTCTTCGTCCGGTTTCCTCTTGCCCTTGGCTCGCTCTTCCGGCGGGGGAACGGGCGGCGGCTTGACGGGCGGATGGTAGATGCTCGATACAGACGCGGAGCGAAACATTGGTTTCTTCTGGCGCGCGAACAGGAGAGGCGCTGAGAAGTGCAGGATTAGCGAGTCGAGCGAGGGGTGGATGAGGGACAAGGACCGCCTCGGTCAGGACGTACCGCGAGGCAGGGGATCTCCTGGTCGGACTTTTTTGACGCTCTCTGGGACGGGAGGGGGTTTGCGTCGACCGACGCAGATACGTAGTGAGCCCTCGGCAGAGCCGAGCTGCCGTTGGCCATAGACGATCAGGGTCGAGTTGTGGGAATCTGCGGCGATGCGAATGAGCTGCGATTCAGGCGCATTCAGACAGCAAGTTACCTAGACTCTCATCCCCTAGGCCGATCAGTACCGCAGAGAGGGTACGTCCGTACTTTGACAGCGTGGCGTTCCGGCAGAGTATCGAGGTGAAATACGAAGCGAGCAGCGGCGATTGTTCCGAGATGGACCTATGGGTTCGAGGTAAAATCAGTGGGGTGGCTCCTGCCTTGGACCGGAGGACCGACATTTGCACCCCGCCGCCGTCATCGTTTCCCTCTAGTATCTCATCCTCGGGCAGGTCTATCGTCTCCCTCACCGAAAGATATTTCCTGCCCTTCATCGACTCGAGCGACAGACACAGATCGGTGTCCGCCGAAGGGAGGCAGGGAAAAGGCGATGCGGTAGCTTGGACTGGGATGGACGAGTCTGGCGTGGGGAAGGGTTGGACCGGTGCATCGAATGGGTTGGCGTGCTGGACAGAGGGCGTGGAGGGGAAGGACAAAAGTGCAAAAAAGGTGAGCCCTACAGAACGAGGTGAGTGAGATAGTCTTGCTGTGCGACGGAAAGGATCACACCGTCCAACCTCCAGCCGTCTTCACCAATCTCCAGCCCACCCCGCCAGAGCAACCGCCACCCCTGACGCGGTTTACCCGCGGATGTCGAAGCAGATTGCGCGAGGCTTCCCTTCTCGAGAGGTGTCGCGAGACCATCGGGCCTCTTGACCGGGGAGAGGGTGGGTAGAAGAGTCGTGCGGGTGAAGGACGAGGCGTGCTCCAGTGTAGGCGGCTTTGGACGAGCAAATGGGTTGAAGCGCGACGGAGAGGGATCGGGCGGGAGCACCATCGTCATAGCGTTGGGTCCATGGAGGAAATCGAAAACCACACGCGTCCACGCGCCGGGAGTCGAGATGGGGGAACCGGGTTGCGCTTTGTTCACGCCCGAGGATCAGGTCGTTATTCAGGTCGGGCAGGGAGGGAAGGAGAGTCTACGTCTAAAAGTCCAGTGTATGCATAGCAAGAGTTACAGAGACTGGAGCCAATACCACCATTCAATCTGATGACGTGTGATCGCTCTGTTTCTGATACGCTCTCTTCCGTTCTTGTTGGCTCTACACCAATCCATACCTTCCTCCACTCTCTCGACCACTCCGACCCATAGACTAGCTCTGCCGTCTTTGAGCATCATGGTGAGTAACTGTAGCTTACCAAGCAGGAACTGGAAGTTGACCAGCAACGCAGCTCCCACTCGCCCTCCTCAATGCCGCCCAAGGCAAACCAATGGTATATTTCCTCCTTCCCCTTCCCCTTTCCCGACTGATCCTCCCTGCCGCTAGTTGGTCGAGCTGAAGAACGGAGTCACATTCAATGGCCATCTCGTCGAATGCGATAACTTTATGAACGTCACGCTGCGCGAGGTGTATCAGACATCAGCAGACGGCGACAAGTTTTGGAAGATGAAGGAGATGTTCATCAAGGGGAACATTGTCAGTCACCCCTCCCTCGCCTCAGGCGGGAAGTCGACGCTGATGATCCGTTACACAGATCAAGTACTTTAGAATAGCGGATGCGATTCTCGATACGGCGATGGAGGAGCAGGAGAAGGCGAGGGTGGCCGGGAGGAATCAACGGGGTGGGGGACGAGGTGGGTGATTTGTCGAGGCGGATTTCGGAC
>JASZXS010000532.1:0-10113 GCA_035521475.1 Tremellales sp. Uapishka_1 | reverse complement strand
AAGCGCCGGCGGGGCGGCGGGGCCAGGAGGGCGGGTACGGCAAGACGAGAATCGGCAAGGTGCGCTACGCTAGCTTTCTCATTCGTGGTTCTGTCTCTGATTACTCAACCCGTCCGTAGGTTCCACAACGGCTGCTCGGTCCTAAACCGTTCCCCCTCGATAGGTTTCTCGCAATCTTTGCAGCCATCTACGCAGAGCACGCCGAACGTCCTGAAGACCTCCAAGCTTCATTGAGCGATTCTTCCTCGTCCGAGGACGCGGACGAGTGGGACGACGCGACCATCAAAGAGCTCGCCGAAAAGGCCGGGCGGAAACGCACGAGGCAGACGGAGCGAGACGAGCGGTGGGAAGAGCAGGTCGACCATCTCACCATGTCGGTCAAGCTCTGGGCACTGGTGCGTGGTCTCTTTCCTTGGCCATACTGTTAAACTTGGGTCGCTGAACGAAGTTGTGCATGCCACAGATACCGGAACTGGAGGGGATGGGGCTGCTGAAGCGGATGTCGCCAGTGGAGAGGCTGGACAATGTGATGCTCCGCTGCGAGGTGGATTACGAGACGGTCAAGGATTTAGCCAAGGAACTGCGGATCACCCTCGACGAGTACTTGTATGAGACGGCGTACTGATATGAGATAGGTTGTCAACATGGCATTCGCGAAAACTTTTCTTACGTATCATACAATGCATGAATCGTACATCTATCACATCTCAGTCTTGGGCGCAACGGACATGGCAACTAAGTCGAGGAGCATGGAAACGCTCCCGGCCTGTGTGGCTAGCAAGGCTAAGCAGTGGAGGTATCCACGAGAAGAGGCGCCTTCTCGTCACCCTTTTCATTGCTGACTTCCTTCTTCTCGTTGATGTCGTGGGCCAGACCTCCTTCGGCACTCGCTTCGGCGGTAGATGCCAACTCTGCCACAGTAGGTTTCCAGCTGGACGATTCGTTAATATCTTTATGGTAACTCAACTGCGACGCAGATGACTCACACTTCTCGGTAGTGCCACCATGCTCCCAGTTGCCCCTTCATCCACGCCGTCGCCGCCAAAACGAAAATGACGAATGGGACGGTAGTGAATACCCTCAAGGCCGGGGCAATTCCTCGGAGATCAGAGGGCAGAGTGGTGGCAAAGGCTTCGACACACATCATGGGGATGAAGAGAGCCACGAGTCCAGCCTTGAACAACGGTCGCGAGATGGTCGGGACGATGCGGGGGACCGGGACCAGAGCACCCGGGGCCGCTTTGTTTGCCGAGGTCGACGGGTACTCTTCCGACGCGAGCTTGTGCTCGAATCGAAGGGTGAGCGCGAGCTGAGGTAGGTCAATGGACTGATGAACGGATGAGAGAGAAAAAAGGAGACTTACCAGAGCCCCGGGGAGAGTGTAGGCGTACGAGGAGAGAACGGGGATGTAAGTGGACAATAGCCACAGACTGACATGACTGACGCCCGGTTCCTCTGTCTCCGGGGTCTCTTCGTGCTCGTTTGGGATAAACACAGAGACAATCAAGCCGATTGTGAGGCAGAAGAGTGGAAGGAATGTCTGAGACCCACGGCGTCAGCTCGTGAGAGAGCAGGCGGGTGACCACTCACGATCAAGCCCATCAAGAACGCAATCGTCCATTTGATGCTCATAACGTTGTGCTTCATGTTGGTCGAAACCACATACATGGTAACGAAAGCTCCGAGCGTGACCGGCGACAGGATTTGAGAATCCAAGTAGGCGGTCCAGATGACCGCAGAAGAGAGCAAGAGCGCGCCAGCCATTCGCGGTCGCAGTTGGTTTCTCACGGCGCTCTTGGCATCCTCGTCGTGCGCAACGGCAATCCTCAGGGTCGATTTGGGGTCCTTGGGGAAGATGAAGGCGTATTTGACGGAACTTGGGACGGGCAAGACGAGGTCGATACTCTGATGAATCGATGTTGTTAGTAATGATCAATTGACAGACTCCAGATTGCATCGCCACTCACAACGAAGAAGGTGCACGAGAGCATGAACATGGCCAACAAACCAAAGCAGAAATTCAATCCCGTCTCGGTAAACAGTCTTGGCATGGCGTAGGAGACGAACATCCAGATTGAGAACTGGATGGCGAACGCGACCAAGAAGATCATGCAAGCTTTGGCTCGTTTGCCACCGACCGGTCGTCTCCATCGACTGGCTTTACCGGTCGCTTGTCCCTCCTTGTGGGCGGTGACCACGGGAGCAGGATCTCGATGCGGCGGAGTGAGAGACGAGACCGCTGCGAAGAGCTTTTAACGAGAAGTCAGCGTGCGAAGCGAGGTGTTTGCGAAAGGGACAACTCACCTGGACGAGTCGCTCGCTTGCCAGTACGACAGCTGCTACCCCTGCGACGGGGTTAAGCATAGCGAATGCAGTTGAGCTGGAAAGGATGTCCATGCCGAAGATGATAGGGTGGATGAACGCAGCAAGTCGCCCGTAGACAAGGTGGTGGAGTAACAACACAACGGAGCATTGCCTGCCGCACACGGCATGGAGAAGTTACGCCACCCGGCTGTGCATGTTAGTGGCGGATTCGCTTCCGGGCAGTCTTATGCGCCAGGTGGCTTGTGGCCCTTTCTGTGTAGAATCCCTGGGGGTGAAGCCAGAGCTACAGGTGTTGCATGCACAACATTGCATCAGGAGACGAAGTGAGAAAGATAGACTGCGACAGAGAGGTATTCTATTGTATCACCAACTAAATACATCCACATAAGGAAATCCCTTTTAGAAGTGCAACGCGGATTAAACGAGCTGGAGACCCTCGAAGGTATGGGCGAGATCTCCGACCTCTTCCGCCGTCTGGTGCAGCCCAGTGGCGGTAGAAGGAGCCCCTTCAAGCTCAAGAATAGTCGAGGATCGGGAAGCATCGTTGGAAGTGGAGCACTGCAGACCATACTGGTTGGGAATGTAGGTCCCGCGGAATTTCGATTGGTCGCTTCCAAGATAGTAGCCTTCTCGTCGCCTAGAACGTGCAGTACTTTCCTCTTACCCGGGGAAAGCGTCGGCATGACTCCGTTTGAGGGGGCCTTGGGTCGTTGTTTCTTCGTCTCTGGCTGAGCTTCTGGGCTCCCGCGATGATGCGGCAGATCTGTGAGAGCTTTGTCCACTTTCGAGCGTCCCCTTCTCCACTTCAGATAGGGAGCACTTTCCCAGCAGGTTTTGGAGGGAGTCAATGTCGTCCATGTTTGGGGTGAGTGAGATTGTGTTGGTTGGGTGAGTAAGATTGTGTTGGTTGGGAGGATAGCGGCCTGATGGGAAAGGTGATATAGCAGACTACGTGGGATCCGGCTTATATCCAAAGCTATCTCGCCGAACCTTTGAGCGCCTCGTTAATTGTCGACGCAAAAGAGAAGAAAGAATCCGCCTGATGAAACACAGACGAAACGCGTTCCCGTGATATGCACGGACTAAGGAGCGGATGACTTGGCCGTAAGCGTGTCTGCGAACGGGAAGATTGAGTGAGAATGTAATTGCGCCGAAAAGGATAGTCATGGAGATGGACGGATGGATACATGGAGCAGCAAGTAGACGAGAGGTGTGAGTGACAATGTCGGCGGAACATATTCCTTTGGCACATGGCTCGCGTTCTCGGCAAGCTGTACTTGTTACCCCTGGCGCGGGAGAATGCAGGCCCTCGATCTTGATGTATACAAGAGCGCTTTCCCCTAGCATGACACCCCATCGAGGACGACACTCCACCTCATTCCCTCCCTCTAGCAAAGCTCACCAGTCGCCTGAAATCCCCAAACGTCTTATTTGTATCTGACCGCTCCATGCCTTCCCCACTCGCGGATCTCAGCAAGTTTGGCAAAACGCTCGAGCTCGTTGTTGGCGAGAACATGGGCGAAGACACCGATTTCTCTGCGGTCGGGTCCATGTCGAGCTGGGTGAGGAACGAGGTGTCGGACAAGTCGTCTTTCGTCGACGTGACGGAGAGGAAGATGTCGAGAAGCTTCTGCTGATCGCTGCGCGGTGTGCCTTTCAGATCCAGGACCTACGAATGCATTTTTTAGTTGCCAGATGTGAGCACCAAAGCTCGTTAATTCACCTTTTGAAAATTGGAGAAAGACCGGTCGCCAATCAAAAGGCAGTAGTTCTGGACGAATCCCTCTGGTGGGTCCTTCTAGTTTTTCAGCACAATCCCTTTCGAGGGCAATCCAGTTCACCCACATCTGGCGCCAATATGACCTTGAGCATGGTTTCCAGCTGCCCAGTATTTTTCGTTACGTATTTGGTGTACCTTCCAATAGCACCCGGTCAGCACAGCCCGAGTATTCAGATTTGCCAGACTTACGCATTCGTCGAGTTGTCCGGATGAGGCTCCGGCAGGTCCAGCAGACAGGCTTTGACAGCTTGGACGTCGAGCAGAATCTATCACCATCAGCCTTCACACGTAAATTTCGAAACACACCTGCTCCGCGCCGATCTTCTTCAGTGGTCTACTCTTGACCACACTCTGCGTAAACCTCGTAATGACCAACCTGACCATCAACATCCCGTCATCAATTGATGAACTTACCCAACAGCCTTGTCCGCAAAATTCCTGATATACTTCTTTGATTCTACGCGCTCCCTCACGACCTCGGCGACCTGCTTGATACTCGCTACGAGGTCCACGACGTACGCCGACCGCCCCGATACGTTCTCGAGATGCATCCATGGTGTTTTCAAGATGGCGGCGAAGGCCGGCTCGCACGTCGCTTCCAGCTCCCGCAGGATGGTCGCAATGCAGCTCGACATGACGCTCGAAAACGTGTCTCTTTCCGCTTGAAACGAGACGTCTTCCCTGAACGACTCGGAGATTTTGTCTTTCAATCGCTCTTCCAACTGTTCGCGTCAGCTAGGATCCCTGGCCGAGAGCTTACTTGGAGCGAGGTGTTTTGACAGTATTCGGCGGTGTTCAGGATCATGCACGCGTTCTTGATCTCTTGTAGGTTCGGCCTGCCCTCGATAGACCGCCGACTCGTAAAATCTGTCCGCTTGATCCCAGCCAACAAGACGTCGTCTGATCGTCAGCCCTTCTCCCACAAATGCTCACTCACCGGAATAGATCCTTAGCCACTTCGCAAACAACTTGCCGAGTTTCTCCATCGGCTCCTCAGTAGTATACTTGCCGCACTGTTCCAGTGTTTGACCATAGAAATAGAACAACTCGGTAGAGGACGGCAATACTATCGGTACGGGTGAGTCCGTATCTTGCTGCATGGCTCCTTCCATCGATGACCTTGATCGACTTCCTCGGTGCGGGGAGATCATATCCGAGATGGCTCTGGTGATCAGCGTTCTTCATTGGCGGCGCACCTACCTGTCCTGCGCATCGACGTAGATGCCCAAGTATGAGTCAAATATGGACGAGATGGTCCATTTGGCGGTCGAAACTTGCGATACCCCGGCAGTGATGTCCTCAAACTGGGGTCGTTAGCGTCATGGTCTTCAAGTGGAAGACGTACGGGCATGTTGAATCGCTTTGTAAATGCGCTTTCGAAATCTTTGGTCGACTGCAGGGCATCCAACAGGACGTTGACGTTGGGGGTAGCCTTACCGAGCACATTGGCCAAGTCCATCCTAGTGCTTTCCGAGAACGATGCGACCAGCAAGCGAGTAACTTGCCAGCTCTCGGGAAAGAGATGAGCGTGATCGTCGTCGTGGGATTTGAGGACCCGTCTGAACCAAGCGTATCGACGTGGTACATTGTCGAGTTGACCGGCCTGCTTTCATGAGATCTTGCGCAGGAGACTGTCGCAGGATCACTTACTTCGTCTGTTGAGCGGAAGATTCGGCGATACTCTGCAAGCTGGATCTGTAGGTATCTCTCGACGACGTGATTTCTGCTCGTCAGTCACCTTTCGGATCCCATGACCTACTTGTAGTCCCCGCCCAGAACGTCGATCACTAAGCATACTTCCGCGATGACGTTCAAGTCGACCGGTTTGTTTGGATCTTGTTTGAAGCTTTCATTTTAGCTCCGCCAGCATGTCCACTCACAATGCCTCCATTTCCTCGCCAACCTTTTCCTGGACTTTGGTTCTGTCTTCTTGTGCAGCGGCGAACAGCTCGGCGACAGTAACGATGGTACCGAGCGGCTTCAGCGGACCGAGGAGATGAGTCACGGCCTGCCAGAATGTTGGACATCAGACGGTCTCCCTTAGAGGACGAGGTTCAACCGACAGAGAGCGCCTGCGCCATGTCCTTGTATTTTCTGGTCGGTATCATCTCTCGCAGCTGTTGGTGTGCGTTTTCTACTTGTCAGTGACTGTTCGCGTCTTTTGCACCTACTCAGCATTCCCCATCGCTCCAAGTTTTGCATAGCTCCCGTCAAGTTCCTCTTTGCGATATCCAAGCGCTGTATATCCGATGTGATTGCTTTCACAATGGCTTCCGCCTCGGCAGCCTTCTCACGAATGACATTGATTTGAAGCATCAGTTGCTTATCCCTGTCTGTCAGTCCTGGCAATCACAACATGGACATCAACCCACCCCAATCATCCTCTGTATCCGGCTCATCTTGTCGGGATCCTGATCCCTCCTCAGCTCAGCTTTCAGCCGAGAGATCTCGTCTTTGGTGTCAAGGATCTCTAGTTGGAGTCTCGCAAGTATTTGGTGATGTCTCGATAGGGACTCCGCTGCAAGGAGGGAGTCAGGAGCTGGCGACAATTGTGGGAAGGTCTGGTATGACGACTCACCATCCGGAAAATCCCTGGCTAGTCGATCCATGACCTTTTGGTTGGTGCCATTACTCGATGTAGCTTGGTCCGCACTGGCGGGAAGCGGAGTTGGGACCCTTGACAGAGCCATTCTATTTTGTGAAGAGGTAGATGGAAAGCGAAATCAACAATCGTCATCGTTCATTATCGTCGGACTGACGCGTCCACGAAGTGGAGATTTATCTTGACTTTGACCGGCTCCTTACCGTATCATACCTTTCACGCATCAACATGCATGATGGGCGCATTCGATACCCTGATCACCTATGACAAGGGCACATACATAGGTATGCGAATCATTTCCACCTTTTGTTATATAAGCTGATCCGGACCACAGAGACCGACACCGGTAGTAAGTCACCTTCTCCCTCCTCCCGAATAAGTACCCATTTCAGCAGATAAGGTGTCGCGGAAAGCCGTCATCACAGGCGCGACCAACATCATCCTCGGCGGGAAGAGCATCATCCAAACAGGTATGTATCGCCCCTCTCAGTCGAGGTTTACAGAAACACCAGGCGCCATCCTCCGAGGAGATCTTCGTCGCTCAGCCGCAGGCCAACATGTCGTGATCTCCATGGGACGGTACTGTGTCATCGGCGAAGGCTCCATCATCCGCCCGCCTGGAAAGATATATAAAGGGTAGGCTGGTCGTCCATTCCGTGACAAGCGTTCAATCAACCAGATAGGGCGTTCACATTCTATCCTGTTCGCATAGCCGACTTCGTGGATATCGGCTCGGGGTGTATCGTTGAGGCTGCATCGATAGGCCATGGAGTGGAGATCGGGAAAGGGAGCATCATTGTATGTGTTCGGCGACGACGTCATTTGACCGCTACAGGGCAAGTTCGCGATCATTAAGGATCTGGCAGTGATTCTTCCTGGGACGGTCTTGCCGGATGGCGCTATCGTTCCTTCTATGACCGTCTGGTCCGGTAATCCAGGTAAGTTTCCCCTGACGGGCAGACCTGATGTATAGGTCGACTGGTCGATACCCTTCCGGAAACATACCAAGAGACGGTCGAGGCGAAAGGGAAGAGCTACTACCAACGATTCCGAGCTGCATGATTGTATCGACCAGTATGAACAACACCTTAATTCATCTCCCCACTTCCGGGCCTACTCGTCGTCCCTCCCATGCTCCAAAGTGTTGACACGCTCTCCCCTCTCCCTCTCCCTGTGTCCTTCTTGTCCTTCTTGACGATGCTGCCGGGAGAGGTATACCCCTTTTCGTTTTTCCCCTCCGATAATCGCTTTGCTTGTTCTTTCTCGCGGTCGTCAAACTCCTTGAGGGCCGCTGCGGTAGTCTCGTCGTCCATCTCGAGGCCGCTAGTGGTGTCGAGGCGAGAGGAGAGGGTACCCAGGGCCGAAGACATGCGCGATAGCGGCGTCGACGTCCTGCGAGCGACGACAGGTCGACCGGTCCAGTAATTGAGGGACGGCATCGCATCAGAGGCCCCCGTTGAGGGGGACGGTCGTTCCACCCCCATCAGCTTGAGCGTCGCTTCCATTCGATGTCGCTCGCGCTTGTCGTCCTCGTCTTCCTCGTGCGGATCGAGTTTGCGTCCCAGAGGACGTGGTGGAACGGCAGGTGAAGACCGGCTCGCGAGGGTGAGCGGTTTGAGGCCTGGTTGTGTGATCGGTTCGGGAACGGATGCTACGGGTGAAGAGCCAAAGCCCAGCGAGCGAAAATCGAGCGAGAATCCTCGCCGAGCCTGATTCGTTAGCGTTACTCAATCAACAGACGACGTACCCTCTTCTCCGTCTTGGCCTCTACTTTCTCCTTCTCCGCGGTATCTGACGGGACCCTCGCTATGCTGAACGGTCGGATTTTCAGTCTCGTTTCGTTCTCTTCCTTCTCGGTCCACTCTGGCTCGGTGGTCTTGAACGCAGTAGTAACATCCATCAGATTACTACGAGTCTGGGCTGATGCCGAACGACCCAAACGACGGGTTTTATAGTCGACCGACAGAATATGTTCGAACCCTACGGGTGAGTTTGGTCCGTCTCAAAGCCCTTACCTTCCTGAGCAATAATGCGGTCGATTATCTGTCGACAGTCAGCAGTGGGATGTAATCCAGTGACCTACTTTCGAGCAATATAGCGTCAGAGCTTTGTTGGCTTCGCGTAGATTCTTGACTTCCATGCGAAGAGCTACCATCAGCCGTCTTTCTACTAGAATACCTACCTTCGCCTTCGTCTCCCTTCCCGAGAATCCTCATATCCGCTCCTGGCAAGTTAACGTCCGCTCTGCCTAGCTCGGCAGCGAGATCCAACCCGCTCCCAGTAACGGGTACATCTCCCAGACTTTCTCCCTTGGGATTCCTTGTGTTTTGGGGCGGCGCCAGATACCCGCCTGGAGACGGTTGATCAAAGTCGAATTCTCGACCTTGCATGGGGGTATGCGCTTCGATATCGGAATGCAGCTCTTCCATCTCCAGCTGCTCGTCCAGATTCTCTAGCTCGGTGGTATGTTTCGTCGGTGACAAGTAGAACTCTTCGGCGTCCTGCCGAGTCCTTCCTAGAAGACCACCTTCCCGTCGGACCTGCCCAGAGATGGTTCGTTCGCGAACGAGGTATTCCCACCCTTCATTCTCCTCTTGTAGCCTCGAGTTGAGGATTTTGAGATCGTGGATCTCCGTGGTGAGGGTGTTGAGCTGGGTAAGGAGGGTTGACTGGGTCACGGTCAGCGACGCCACTTCCTCTTGCAATGCCGAGCTAGCTTCGGTCGGAGTAGAACGAGGGACCGGGAGCGATATCAGGCGCTGTTGGAGATGCTGTTCTTGGGCATGGAGCGCTTGTCTTTCCGCATCGAAGGATTTTTCCTAGCCACAGGTCAGCTCGGTGCAGCACAAACTCACTCACTTGCTCAGTATAGCGTCGATGCGATTCTCGGGCCTGCTTTTCGGCTTCGCGGACCCGCGCTCTCATTCGCTCCAGAAGCTCGTCTCTTTCTTCTAGTTCTGATTCGAGTCGTCCCTATTTGTCAGCTGGAGCAAACCAAAGACCTAACTTCTTCCCTGAACGACTCCTCGCTTCTAGCCTGGAGTGCCGACAACGCCGACTCCAGCTCCTTATGTTCTAAGTCTCTCGTTTTCTGACTCGTCTCCATCGTCTCAAGCCTGCCCATCAACTACATTCCCATCCATTAGCTCACTGTTCCAGGTAATGGAGCAATACTGTACCCTGTCTCGGACCGCCCATTCCTCCTTCAGCGCTTCCTCGAGAGCTTCTCGGCTGGCTCTCCTCAACTCATCTTCGCTTCTTTCTCGCAGTCCGCCCAGATAGCCGCCTGGCCTTGGAGAAGGGTTTCGTAGACTTCCTGCAGCTCCTGTAGATGGGACGTCTAGCTGTCCGGCAATGTAGGACTGTCGTTTAGATCGACCAGGCGGAGGGGGCCGGGGGTGGGCAG
>JASZXS010000531.1:0-10090 GCA_035521475.1 Tremellales sp. Uapishka_1 | reverse complement strand
GTATGGGCGGTATGATGGGCATGGGTGGCATGGGGGGCGGGATGAGCAACATGGGTATGGGGCAGATGAGGGTAAGGCCGGTGTGCTTGTATACTTGCTCAGACTGACGGCAACGGACTTTAGCCCGCAATGCAAGGACGACCGATGCCGAACGCGCCCAGGGGACCAGCGGCGATGAGAGGTCCGCCGTCTGGTCCATCTGGGTCGGGTATGGCGTCGCCCATGGGCGGGCCCGGTGCGCAGCGATACTCGACACAAGGGAATGCGCGAGCCAAGCCGTATTGATCGGGCCGTTGAACGAAGCGGGTACAGTGTATGGGAGATACCACGAGCATGAGATGTATTAGTGACAGCAGTCAAGTATGTGCGAGCAGTCTTCGGTCTGGCAGGTAGCGATGCAAATCCATAACAAAGCGGTATAGAAGAAGGTATATAAGAAATAACAAGATCGTGTCCACCGCCCATCCCATCCACCCTTCACTAACGACGGTCCGTCTTTCCGCCCTTTCTCTTTCCGGCCAGCATCCACTTTGGTCGAGTGATTGGGACATGTCGATCCGACTCGGACGCCTTGGCCAATCTGTTGGGTTCTCGCTGAGCGAATTTACGGAGCTCGATCGCCTTTTCAGACTGCGCCTTGGTGGCCATACCGACGAACTGTCTGTTCTTTCCAGGCGTTCGGTTGGCAGCCATGCTCGCTCGCGATCGCTTCGGCTCGACTTCCTCCACCTCGTCCATATCGACGTCCATCTCGGCTCCGCCGGGGTTGGCGGCTTCGGCAGCCTCCCAATCGGCCTGCTTCTTGGCCAATAGACGCTTGGCTCGCTTCTCGATAACCGACGGGTCGTGGCCTGCCGTTCGCATGTTGCTCGTAAACTCGGACAGGGTGACCGACTTCTTCTTTCGAGGAATGATCGGTCGGTTCTGCAGGTGATTCTTTTCCTGCGAAATTTTCTTGATAGACAATTTCTTGGTTCGAACCTGCTCAGCGTCCGCTCGGAATTGCTCCTCGTCAGAGTCGAGCTGAAGGCGGCGTCAGTGACATCCTCAAGCTTAGACTATTCTGTCCAACTCACAATCTCCTCATCGTCCGAAGCGTAGAAGCCCTCAGCTTCCAGAGCCTCCTCTTCTCGCTCCAATGCCTCGAGCTTCTCGGCAATATCGGGATCGATGAAATCGGCAATGTTCTTTCCTTCCATGATTTCGGGCATGATGTCGTATCTCCACGAATCGTCCGCAAGCAGATATCGTTCTGTATAAGAAACTCAGAATCAGCCCAGTCCTCACATTCAAATGGCAAGAGAACCTACTCTTGAGATCGGTCGAGTAGATACCCATTCCCTCGAACGCCAACTCGTCATCTCGCTCGACTCTGATCCTCTCGGGATCCGTCTTGTCGAACTTCTTCTTGCTTAAGACTCCCTCGGGGATGAAAGCCTTTCGCTCGACGTCGTCTCTCTTCTGAGGCATTGCAACATGGATCTTGTTGGCGACCGCCTCGATTCGGGTTCCCTTCAACTTCTGCTCGACTCGATGCGCCAAAAGGGCATCACAAGCGGCATTTCGGACATCCATCACACCCTCCTCGGTGTAACAGGACGACTGGACTACGGTCACTGTCGGGTCGGCAATAATGGTCTCGACGTAGGATCGGTTCTCTGCTGTGAGATCTTCGAGTCGAACGATATCAATCTTGTTGATGACGAGCAGGGTAGGCTTGTTGAGGAACAGGGGCTTGATCGAGTGGAAAAGTTTGCACTGGAAAATCGGTGTAAGCATGGCAACAGAGGAAAGATAGCAGTCAATTCACCTGAGCTTCCACCGTGAAACCACACTGCTCAGAGAGATCCATAAAGTACAGGACAGCACTTCGGAGATGGGCCAGGGCGGTGATGGACTGCATCTCGATCGTGTTCATCTCCTCGAGAGGGTGATCAAGGACACCAGGCGTGTCGATGACCTGCCATCGAAGATATTTGTAGTCCATGTGTCCAACGAAGAGGGATTTCGTGGTGAAAGCATACTTTGAGCCTTGTCAGTTTGTGACTCCTCACGCTCCGATGAAACCTCACAGGCTGCACATCCACATCGGCCCGGGTGACCTTATTAACGAAGGAACTCTTTCCAACATTAGGGTAACCACAGATCAACAGCGTTCGGGTGTTTGGGTCGATCGCTGGTAAACGTCCAATGTGTTGTCGGACCTGCTCGAGGTACGCCAATGGATCCTTCTGTCGTCGCATTATGGTGGCCATTCGACCGAGAGCGGCCTTCTTCAGCTGTTTACATCGGTAGAGAGAGTCTCCGAACTTGAGCAATCGGACGTAATCTTTGGCGACCTGAGAGATGAGATGTCGAGCTGTGGAAAGTTGTCCAAGAGCCAGCTTGTAATGGTTCTTGTCGTAAAGAACGTTGAGGAGAGAAGAAAGGAAAGGGTGGAGATTCTACGGAGTGGGATTGAGATACGGGTCAGACGTCGGTGTATCAGACAACTCACGTCGAGAATAGGAAACTCTGAAATGATTCGTCCGATCTTCTCGTCAAATGTATCCTGAGTGAACTTGACTTTTCGCATGTAGACTGGACAGCTTCGTCAGCGGTCTTCAATGATGACCAGCTTGGCGAGCTCACAATTTCTGATACGAGAGATTTTGAACTAGATTGATGAAGATTTGCATTAGTGGAAAGCTAGCGATCTGGCGAGCCCGCTTACATTCTTGTGAATGACCGTCGGGGTCTTTCTCATGGTCGCATTGAGGACGAGATCGATGAAGTCCGCCGATGTGGGGACTGGCGCAATGCGCTGCAATCCAGCGACTCCAGACATGGTGGCGGGATGTGTCGAGGGAAGGGTTGCTACGTTGTCGTCGAGGTCAAGATGAGGGGGAGGGCCGTCCTGATGTGGGCTTTTGAGAAGTAATCCTGCTCTGTACGAGTATTCTGTGAGTAGACTGAGGAGGTCTAGCTGAAGGAGAGAAACAGAGGTGGAGACGCAGAATTCAAAATCTCCTCCTCCTCCTGACTAGATGACGTGTGCTTCAGGCCTTGTAAAAAAACCCTTATCACTTCCTCCGGTCCAACGGGAATAGCCGGGAATATCGTCCCCCTCCAAACTCGTTTCCGCGTGTGGCAAATGATTTCGGTACGCGCTGCGCCGGTGTCGCTCGCTGTCCGTCCCTCAAGTTTCAACCCTCCTCTCTATATATCGACATCTTCTCCTCACTTCTCGCTGCTAGACCATCTCACAGACACCTTTTCTTGCTCTCGAAAGGAGCCAACGCAGCGCATCAGCACATAACAAGTCGCATCTTGCATCGACCCGCCAGGACCTCCCTCCTTCTTTCCCCCTTCTCCTTTTCTTCCACGCCTCAATCACCTCCACAATGGCGACGGACGAACTAGCAAAGAAGTACTCGTCCCAGCTGTCCCAGCTAAAGTCGATCTTCCCTTCTTGGGACGAGGCAGATCTCGCATTCACGATTCAAGATGCAAAGGGAAGCGTGGACGAGGCCGCAGTGATGATCACCGAAGGTGAGTGTGGGGTGGCATGTGGGGTGCGGACTGTGGGCAGGCTGGTCTTTAATCGCTTCGGGTGCTTGGGGAGATGCTGTCCAGGCGTGGAGAGCTTGCTTGTCGCGGACAAGTGCTTCTTCAGGCGGCTCTGCCGGTCCCTTGGCGATGCTAGCGCGAGGGCGGACAATAGAGTTCGGTGTCTTTGCTTGAACGAATGACCTGATCCAAAGGAGCAAGGCTGACAATAATACTCGTTCCTCCTTCATCCTACGACACTACTCCTTTCCCTCACTCGTGGCTCCCTTTTCGTCTTCGCCCAACTTTCTCTTGGCGTCGCCCTTGTCTACGACCACGCTGTGGCTTTCTCACAGGCCGCGCGTCGCAGTTCACTCAAGCGACCAGGAAGAAGCCGGTCAAGAAGGAAGTCCCGACCAAGGTCTTAAGCAACCGAAACGCAGACAGTGGAGGATGGGACGCTGTGGACAGTGATGGATTTGCTGGACGTGGTGGCAGAGGTGGCGGTCGAGGAGGGCGTGGAGGAAGAGGTGGCCGAGGAGGTGGTGAGTTCATATCACATCGTCACTCGCATACCAGCTACTAAGTCATCTCAGAACCGTTCCGAGGAGGCCGAGGAGGTCGAGGTGGTATTCGTGGTGGCCGAGGTGGATTCACAAACGGCAACGGAATCCAAAAGAAGCCCGAAGCCTTCCCATCGACAACCGCTACGACCACTGAGGGTTGGGCGAATCAGGTTGATGCCGCGACAAAGGCGGACGGCAAGGCCGACGACGATGGATGGGGTGAACCAGCTCCAGTGGAATCTCTGGCGGATGAGGGACGTTTGGAGACCGAGGCCCCGGAACCTAGCAAAGGAGACGACTTCTCAGCGGCCGCTGGCTGGGGAGACGCGCCTGCGCCAAAAGAGCTCGAAAAGGCTGCCAAGGAGGGTGGATCTGGTTGGGAGGAAGAAATCAAGAAGGATGTCCCCGTCGCTCAACCCGCTCAAGCTCTGAAGCCAAGGATGACCTGGGCTCAGATTGCCAAGTACGCTCGCGTGTCATACGCCCCGAGCTTCGCTGACGCTTCCCTTCAGACCTCAAGAAAAGCCCAAGCCCATCCCTCCCCCCGCACCTGTCGTTCCCGAACCAGAGACCGAGGTCGAGCCCGAGACAACTTCGGACGAACCAGTCGCACAAGAAACAGAGCTGGAAATCCCAGAAACGGAAGAAGTATACGAGGCCGAGCCGGAGGCGTACGGAGACGCACCCGCTCTCGCGGAACTTGAATCGGAAGCTGCGGCACTCGCTGAATCGGAACCTGTCGAAGAATCTTACACGAATGGTCACCAAAATCTTTCGGGTGCGGAGGAGCCTGCCGATACGCAAGACTCCTGGGCGGACGATCCGGCAATCGTCTCGTCTAGCACTACACCTAGCTGGGCCAAGGCTGTCGAACAGCCCACACCTGTTGCTCCGACGTCGGCATACAGTGGTCCCCCCGGTTTCAACACGGTCGCTTCGAAAGCGGCTGCGGCTCAACAACCTCGAACGAGCTCGAGAGCTGCGTCGAGATTCAAGAATGCCGACGGACAAGGTGTGGTCCTGCCTGCTACCATGGCTGGCGGTCACGGCTCTGTGGAGATGCAGTTTGGAAGTTTAAGCTTTGGTGGTCTAAACGGCGACGGTGTCGAGACGTGAGTTCTGACAATCGACATGGCGAGCAGTCGTTGATTACAGATAGACCTGCCGCTCCTGAACCTCAACCGGAGATCCGAGCTGCTCCTGCGGTCACATCACCAATCAGAGCTCCTCCGGCTCCAGCCCAGGTTCCTCAACAACAACCTATCCCAACACACGCTCCTCAACCTCAGGTCCCTGCCGGTCCCGCTCCTTCAGCTCTTGACTACTATGCTCAACAGCAATCTCAGCCATCTCAACATGCCCACCAGGCATACACTGCGCCTCAGCAGACGCTGCAGCAGCAGATGCAGGCGTACCAACAGCAATTCGCCCCGCAACAGCCTCAGCCTACCCCTCCCACCCAGGAACACCAGCCACAAGCCCCTCAACAGAGTCAGTATGGATACCGACAACAGCCGTACGAGGGTCACTACAACCCTCTCGGCCCTCAGGAGACTCATCAGCCTCAAGCCCAGACCCAACCTTCTGCTACCAGCCCTTACGATTCTACCCTCAGTGGACTCGGTGCTCAGTCGCATTTCTTTGGCCAGCAACCCCAGGCCCAGCAAGCCCACCAGTCGCAGAGCAACGACGCTTATGGTGCTTCCCAACGAGTCAGTCAACTGCTGTTTTCCGATGCTGCATGAGACTAATCGTTTGTCATAGTCCTATGACTCGTTTTCCGCGAGTGGTTATCCCAGACCTGGCGCACAAGACGAACCAAAGCCCGCCGCTCCAGCTGCGTCTCATACGCCCAGCGGCCCGGCGCAGCCGCAGCAACAACAGGGTCTCCCGCACCAGCAGAATCAGTATTACAATCAACAGCACAACATGGGATACTACCAAGCTGGTCCATACAACCCGTACTACCAGTGTAAGGGATTTCATTCAGATCGTTTTCACGGTCACTGATGGGCACTCTTCATCTATTCAGACGGACAAGCTCCTCAACCCGCTTATCCTCACCAGCAGTACTACCCCATGAGTGCTCGAAACCCATACGGACAGCCAGCTCCTCCAGCTCCTGCGCCGATTCCTCAAGCTTCGAAACCGACACCACCCATCGCTACCCAGTCCCCTTACGGTGGACCGGCGCCTTATCCTTCGTCTGTCGGCGGATTCGATGAACAGCCCTCGTTCGGAATCGGACGATTCGAATCAAAGCCAAGCCAAGTCTCGCAGCCTCAATCGTACCAGTCCCAACAAGGCCTGCACAACTTCTTGGGCGGAATGAACAATACTCCTTCGACGGGCTCGCGACCGCAGACGAGCGGAAAGCCTGACAACACGTTGGAGGGATACAAGCCCCAAGCCCAGACGCAGACGAGCGCGACGGGAGCCGCGCCGGCAAACGTTAGACCGGGACAGCCGCAGCAGGCTTTCGGGGTTTACCCCGGCTACGGGGGTAACCAGGATTGGAGCCAGTATGGCCAGCATTACGGATCTAGAGGAGGGAACGGATACGCGGGATGGCCGCAGTAGATGGGAAGGTGAAAGGCGGAGGGTGGAAGAATGTCGAGCACGAAAGGTTCTATTATTTACGCCAACTGTTGCAAGAAATCGGAGAAAGCCATAGTTTCTTTTTTGTCTAGTGATGAAATGACACCTCTCTAGACGACGGTTGGGACGGAATGGTGCTGCCATATGCGATGCGCATTTCATTCTATGTCGCCATTCACTGAAGCGTCTCAGATGATGTCTCCGCCATTGTGCTGTACGGGTAAGAAGGATGATTGGACTGCAAGGATGGGCAGCGAAGGTAGAGTCACAATTTCTTAGCTGCTTACTGCTCTGTATTCGACTATGCAGCGAACCGTCCCGCGCCAATCTTTCCCCTTCATTCTGCTGTGCAATTCACAAAGGTACCACTCATAAAGGATCACTAGTCCCGGGTCCCATGTGTGTCTGACACGGGGCAGAAGCGTATCTACAAGCAAAGGTATATAGAGATTTTGTTCTGCGTGTAGTGGGGTCGGACGGACCCTGGGTATCTATGATTGCTTGAATCTGCAGCTCTCTCTATGAAACAAAAACTACCCCTTTTTGCCACTTCGACCTGCCACCAACGGCTAAATCCACCAAGTGGAGGCAAATCACCTTGCTCTCAACCTAAATCAATGGTCTGCTCCTCCACTTCACACTGTCATGGCCTCGTTATCCCAGCGAAAGCCCCCAACAGTAGCGAAGACTGCCGAGAAACGGTCTCTGCCGCATCATGCGCGAGTATCAGCGCCACGATATCAAAGACAGCCGCCGCCCAAACGACCTCTTCCTACTCGGACACTCCACATTTCCATCTCGTTATTGATTCTCGGCTTCTTCGTGATATACGCCCAGAAGCATGGCAAAAACCGTCATAAGGTACAGTACAGACAAGGTGGAAGAAGCTTGCCGGAATGGTACGCGATATGCTCGAGGGATGGAAAGAAGATTTACACCGTTCCGGAGGATGAAGGTTTGGGTGAGGTACAGTGTGTAGTGGTCAATGGGAGGGAAGTCTATGATACGGGATCCCTAGGTGAGCGTGGATGGACGCCTCCTTCCAAAGACTCTTACGTTTATCAGCCCGGATCCGCCGACGATATGGAGATCAGGCGACTCTTGGAGCAGTCGATCAGTCCCCGATACCCGTTCGTCTGGCCGGAGGTCTGGAGATCATCTATCTGCCTCCAGGCTATACCCTTACACCAGGACTTGTCGACTCTCATGCTCATCCGCTGTGGTACGGACATTCTAGCCAACTTTCCCTACTTGGCAGCACCTCCATTCGCGAGGTCGTTGCGCGAGTCGAAAAGTTTGTCCAGACGAAAGGGAAAGACCTGCCTGCGGGAGCGTGGATAGAGGGTTTGGGCTGGGACCAGAATCTGTGGGAGGGGAAACAGTTTCCAAATGCTGTAAAACTATACTGAATTCATTGAGCTATAAACTGACAGCTAGTCATAGCAAGATCTCGAGGCGTCGTCAATACTCCATGAGCTGCCTATAGCCCTACAAAGGATAGATACGCATGCGGAGTGGGTCTCGCCAACGATATTGGCTCAGCTCGGTGTATTACCGCAGCATGTGGAAGGTGGACAGATCGTTCGAGACGCTGATGGACGTCCTACTGGTGTATTCGTGGGCCGATTTCGTTCTTGTATTCCGAAATGCGCTTATCAGAGTGAGGATAGCTAGATAACGCAATCGATATTCTAGACAAGATCAGGCCGGCCTGGACAGACTCTCAAATGAAGGATTATCTAGATATCACTACCAAAGATGCCCTGAGTAAAGGCTTGACGGGGATCCATGATGCCGGTGCTACTCCTCGCGAGATTGACTTCTTCCAGAAGTGGGTATCGAGTGGTCTCCCCTATACCCACTGACAGAAACAGCTTAGCGGAATCTGGCAATCTTGGGGTGAGTCTTTCGTTCGCTACAGTTTCCGTCAGCTGATTGCAGCCGAGTAGCTACGCTTCTACACCATGGCAGGTCTTTTTCATCTTTCCCCTTTTGCCACCCTTTTTGATGCGCCCTTATATAGCTGGCCTGCCCGGACAGGGAGTCGTTCTGCGGAGACGATATCTCAAAGATTGAAGATGCGGGGGGTATGTCACGATTTCTATCGCGTCGTACGGAGTTTAACATATGAGACAGACGGGAGACTCACCGTCAAGGCTGTCAAGCTGTACGCAGATGGAGCCTTAGGGTCACGAGGAGCTGCTCTCTTGGACGATTATTCCGATTCCCCCGGATGGAAGGGGATCATGAGGAGTAAAGAGGAGATTTGGGGACCTCTAGTCAAGGAGTTCTACGATAACGTATGTCGTATATCCGTGCCGCGGAACCATCTATCTGACAACGTATCTAAGGGATGGCAAGTGGTAAGTAGAGTGAAAGGCGATCCAAGGGAATTCATGATGCTAGAACGTCCACACAATCGGGGATCGAGCCAACCACATCGTCCTCAACGCCATGGAAGCTGCTATCGCCTCTGACCGCTCAGCTGGAAGGGAGAGGAGGTTGCGTCTGGAACACGCTCAGATCATGACAGTGAACGATTTGGAACGGGCCGCAAGACTGGGCATCATCGCGAGCTATCAGCCGACACATGCGACGAGTGATGTAAGCTTTGGTATGCAGCTTCGTGAGGTACAGCCACTGACTGAATGGACGCAGATGTGGTACGCGGAAGACAGGCTGGTGCGGCTTGATGGCTGCTATTCCTTGGGTTTTGCGCTCACTGCTTCACAGGGTACTGAGCGGATGAAAGGCGCCTATGCGTGGCAGAGTTATCTTCGGTAAAGTCTCATATCGGTCTCTTTGTCCCCGCTGACTTGTAGGACTAGTTTGGGAGGGCGCATAACCCTGGGATCCGACTTTCCCGTCGAATCGATCGATCCATTAAAGGGGTTCTACGCGGCGGTCTCCCGTAGATCCGAAGACGGGCGTTCTCCACATGGGATCTCGGGATGGTGAGTGCCGCCAGCTACAGGTCAAACTGTCCTCACGATCATCCAGGTATCCTGACGAGAAGCTGACTCGAGAACAAGCCTTGAGGGGAATGACTACCGATGGTAGGGATTTTAACACTAGCCAAGTCATCCAACCTAAACGGCGACTGCACAGCGGCTTATGCTTCCTTCTCCAACATCACTGGATCGTTGACCAAGGGCAGGCGCTTCGACGCCGTGGTATGGGACGACGATCTGATGAGTGTGTCGGAGGATGAAATGCTCGAAGTGAGAGTGAAGACGACGATTATCGACGGGCAGATAGTCTTTGGTGCGCTGTGAGCAGAGCATGTATATGATCTTCATACATGGCATAGCACTCTCATCTACAACCCTGCCCCCATCTTGCTCATCTTCTTGTCGTGGCCTCTTGTTCTCGCAGCATTCGAGTGTCCTCTGCTTCCT
>JASZXS010000530.1:0-10139 GCA_035521475.1 Tremellales sp. Uapishka_1 | reverse complement strand
GTGTATAAGAGACAGCCCGAAGCGCTCGGCAGAGGAGGCCCCTACTCTGCGGAAGAGGATCTGATGGACTGGTACACTCGGGATGTGGAGCACGGTGGGAAGGAGCTCAAGAGGTGGGCCGGAGTCGAGTTTGAGTCGGACGGTGGAAACGAGGTTGGCAACATGGTCAGGGGTCTTTGGGATCCGAGAGGCTGGGAGTGTTTGTGGGTGAGTCGTGGTTCCATCTTCAACGCTTTGGATCTTGAGCTGATCACCGGGGCCGGTGAATCAGTTTGTCAACCCTCCGGTGAGTCAATTCCCCGCGCCAGTGGGGCATCGATACTGATCACTTCCCCTTCCATCAGAGACTCCAGTCTGTCCCGAATTTCTCCCACTTCCACGTCTTTGCGCGCAGAAAGAGTCCGGAAGAGATCGACGTCTCGGAGATCTGGCATGGAAGGAAGAGAGAAACGTCTTCGATATACTGAGGGGCGAGATGACAGGGCTCCCCCACCAGGGGGAGCCCGCCAGCCGTACTTTCCTAGCACTGCCACACGTAGCACTTCCCACTAGAGCCCACTCACACCCACCCCCGGCCTCGCGAGCGAGGTGACAGGGCTACCCCACCAGGGGGAGCCCGCCAGCCTTACTTTTCCAGCACTGCCCACACGTAGCACTTCCCACTGGCCCAAAACTCACCGCTGGTTTTGCTTCAACCCAGAGTGTTCCTAAAAGCGCTAGGAACGGAAAAACCCTGAGTGTCCGTTCCTAGCACTGCCGGCATTCCATCGCCGATCGCAGCGGCGAGATGACAGGGGTCCTTCAACAGGGGGAGCCCGCCAGCCTTACATTTCCAGCACTGCCAAACGTAGCACTTCCCCCTAGTCCACACCCCACGCAAGTATCGACATGTCCTCGCTCTCGTGGCCAGTCCATTTCTCGTGGGGCACGACGACCCTGGCTTTGCTTGGAAGCGTCGCCTTCGCCGTGCTCGCTGCATACATTTACTTTTGGCCGTACACGGAATGGACGACGCCGCTGAGGAATCTAGATGGTATGTTCAGCTTCGGCAACATGAGCTGACACGAGTGACAGGACCACGACCGACACACTTTCTCTGGGGCAACTTCCACGATATCCAGAAGTACCCACCGGGCGAGGCACACGCTCGGTGGACGGCGACGTATGGACCGACGTATCGCCTCCGCTCGATGCTGGGCCGTCAGCAGCTGTACACGACCGACCCGCTCGCACTCTCGTACATCCTCCAGCACTCGGACGTGTTCACCAAGCCCGAGCAGATCCGGAAGGGCATGACGAGGTGGTTGGGCAACGGTGTCCTCGTGGCCGAGGGCGAAGATCACCGCAAACAGCGAAAACTTCTCCAGCCGAGCTTCAGTCCCGCCGCCATCCGCGATATCGTCCCGATCTTCTTTGACAAGGCCTATGAGCTACGCGACGTACTCTTGGCGCTGATGGAAGGTGAGGGCGATGGCGTTATGAATATGGAGAAAGCGGGAGGCGGCGGCGGTGGCGCGGGCGGCACCAAGATCGACATGCTGCGGTACCTCGGCAAGGCGACGCTCGACATCATCGGTCTCGCGGGCTTCGACTATGATTTCGCGGCGCTCAGCTCGCCACGGAACGAGCTCGCCGACGCCTACACGGCGCTGTTTGGCTCGGGACAGACGTTCAATGTCCTGTCATTCTTGCAGATCATGTTCCCGGTCTTCAAGCTGATCGTGCGTGGTGGAGATCACGAAATCGTGGCTGACGTTTAGCAAACGGAGAGGACAAAGGCTGTAGAATACAATCGACAGGTGACTCGAAGATTTGGCCAGGTAAGCTCGTCAGTCTGGACAAGGCTGATTGGCAGGCGATCATCGATCAGAAGAAGCGTGCTGTGGCGGGGACGGATCTGAAGGACGTCGGGAAGGATGTCTTGTCCATCATGGGTGAGTGCGATGCCGAGCAGAATGGGGTGAACAGTATGAAGCATAGCTTGTCGCTTACTTCGTCGCCTTCCAGTCCGAGCCAACATGGCAGACGACTCCGACCAGCGCATATCCGATGAAGAGGTCCTCGCGCAGATCACCACCTTTGCAAGTCCATCCGTGGGATCTGAGCTAGGTCACTGCTTACGGTACTATAGATGCTCGCCGGCAACGAGACGTCGTCCACCGCTCTCACTTGGGCACTTTATTGCTTGGTTCAGCATCCCGATGTGCAGGATCGCTTACGAGAGGAGATGTTGGGCGTGGAAGAGCGACCGTCCATGTGGGTGCTGATCATGCAGCTTATCCAGTCCCGAGCGACGTGCTGATGGGAACGCAGGGACAAACTCTCGTCGCTGCCCTATACCGACGCGGTGGTGCGGGAGGTGCTTCGTCTCTACGCGCCCGTGACGATGACCGTCCGCGCACCCAACAAAGACGTCGTCGTCCCCCTCTCCAAGCCCGTGAGAGGGAAAGATGGGACGCTGATGGAGAGCGTCCAGCTGGCCAAGGGATCCGTCCTGGCTATTCGTGAGTGTCTGTCTGGATCTTGGATCTCGGATCTCGAGGACACACAAACAACATCCCACATACAGCCATCCTGAACGTCAACAACTCGGTCGATATCTGGGGTCCTGATGCCATGGAGTTCAATCCCGACCGTTACAAGGATCTCGGGAGCGGGCCCAACCAGGTCCCAGGCGTGTGGGGCAACCTGATGACCTTCTTGGGCGGAACGAGGAGCTGCATGTGAGTGGAGCGGAGCCACCGCGTCACTATCATCTGATGGTCATCTCAGTGGGTACAAGTTCTCGGTGGTTGAGATCAAGGTCGTCCTGTTTGTCCTGGTACGCAGTTTCGTCTTCGCCGAACTTCCAGGCAAACCTGTGATCGAGAAGAAGGCGTCGTGAGTGCGCACTGGTCGTTTAGTGTCTGGACTGACGGCGTCGTCAGGATGGTCATGCGTCCGCGAGTCGTCGGGGAAGAGGCAGCTGGGTTTCAGCTGCCGCTGCTGGTCAGGCCGGTGATGTAGTTGCTTCTGTATCAGCTTGCAATTTCGAGAGCTATGTATCCGTATCACTGTACTTATGAGCATCTGGCTGTAGCCTGTCTGTGTCTCGCATGTCTCTTCCATGAGTACCATGAGCATCAGGCTGTAGCCTGTCTGTGTCTCGAATGTCTCATTAGGACATACACACAACTAACTGTGAAGGAGGTCGCATACGACTCCCGAATATACTATGCACTTATCATCTTCGAAACATCTTCTTCGACCGATATACAACCTCTGACTCGTCTTCCATTTCGGATCACCACGGCAATGCGATCGGGCCAGGCAAGCTCGCCCATTCCTTCCCCATGGCCTCCTCGGCACTCCCAATCCCCTGAGAACCGTCTGGGAGAGCCATGTCAGCTATGACGGAGGTATCCTAGTAAAGGATTGTAGCTCACTGGGCGCCCAAAGCTTGCCGGTCTTGCTCATATCGACCGTTGCGAGGAAATCCACCAGGGGAACCGCAGCTTCTTCGGCGGTTTTGGCTGCAGGAATTCAGATAGGGAAGAAACCGCGATCTCTACGTGAGAAACCTGACCTACCGTCCAGCTCGTCGTACATGCTTTCCAAGCCCATGGCCTTGGTCATGTCTTTCAGCACTATCAGCTCCGATGTTCGAGGCTCGGGGACCACGCACCAGTTTTCATGAAACCGGGCTGGAGAGGGAGATAGGCATCAGCTTCCTGATTACAAGAAAACGACAAGAGCCCTGGCCGTCCCCTCAGACGGCTCATGTGCTCCAAAGAAACTGGAGGATTCCTGTTGGGGGACCTTCCGCAGAGAGCGTAGGATCGCCTCTCTGCTCAGAGTCGTGTTGTGGCTTCCCCGCCTAGAAAAGAATTCTGCCTTCGAAAACCGAGGACCGAACTCACGTTCAGCATCACGAGGGGATGACCCTTCTCCTTGAGGTTGTAGCTGAGAAGGTGGCCGATCATGTTGCCGGCGGCTTTGCATCCGTGGTGCCCGTACGAGCTTCCGCCCTCAGACTCAGTTCGGAGAGTGATACTTCCTGCTTCGGAGGTGAGCATGGCGACCTTGGCATTGGGCGCGAGCGATGAGGAGGTGACACTGGGAGAAGTAGGATGAGCAATCACGCCCCATCGGAGGTGATGCACCGTCTTAGCACGACTCACAGTTTCTCGATCACCATGACAGGTGCGACCGAGCAGATCTTGTACTGCAAAAGCTGGTCGTCCCAGCTCGCGCTGCCGAATTCCTGCCAATTAGGTCAGTCCTGCTCTTGATGTCGATCATAGCCACCCGTACCTCAGGCTTGACGACACCGGACACGTAGATCGCGAGGTCCACCTTGTTTCCTTCCAGACCGGCAATCACTTTCTCTGCACAATCTTTCTGGCTGCAATCGACACCCGGAATGAGCTTGACGCTCTTGGGGTAGTCGGCTGTGAGGAGGAGTCATCAGCGTCTAACCTCTCCGGAATGGGAACCTACCGGGGTTCACATGCTGTTCGACGGTCGCAAAGATGGGTATGTCGGGCCCAAGCACCTCGGCATATCGCTTGCACAAAGCATATCCGAGACCTCGATGGGCACCGACGATGAGCACTGAGCCGAGAGACATGTCTGTGGATGAAGTCTGTAGTGTGCGGTGAGAGTGACGGAGTGGAGGGACTAGCGGTGTGGGAATGGCGGAACTGCAGGAAGGAGGGAACCTGGGCTTGTTCTGCGGCACGGGTAGTCTGTGCTGAGTGGTGAGATGACAGGGCTCCTCCACCAGGGGGAGCCCGCCAGCCTGACATTTCCGACACTGCCCACACGTAACACTTCCCACTAGCCTACACTCACGCTGAGCATACACAGGTGGAGGCAGAGGACAGATTATGACATCCGGTCAAGAACACCCCGTGGGGAGCCCTGTTATCTCGTAGTCGTGCGTTGAGCAAGCCTACCTGCGACCTGTCGGAGCCGCGACATGACTTTTGACTTTTTGGCCACCGACTCGTTCATTCTAGCATCGACTCCAAAAATATCGTTCCCTGCCTTGTGCATACCCTCAATCCAAGTGGAGAGCTCCAACATCAGTCCGGCTGCATAGAACAGCCGTGTCGCATTCCTAGAAGCGACGTACAGGCCGATCCCCAAAAATCGACCCTCCGCCACTGAGATACCTCACCAAGCCGATACCTCGTAGCATGTCCGCTGTCGCATCCTCCTTACAAGCGATCGCCGATCCACCTCGTTCCACAACCAGACCTCGGTCGACAAACAGCCTCCATGCCATACCTCCCGTCGAAAGTGCAGCTGAGAGTGCCATCTCGGACCGCAGGGGTGGGGGAAGAGGTGGACCGAATGGTGGTCGGAGGAGTGGAAGGACAGATGGCCCCAGAGCTGCCGGCCTCGACGGAATGGAATTGGAAGAGACGCGTCAAGCAAAGCCGCAAAGTGGGCGTCGTGGAAAGCCGTCAACAGGAAGACCGCGCGCGAACGGCTCGACAGCTCGTGTAGATGATGGTGAACCAGCTTTGTCATGGTCAATCGAGGCTTCTGTACCCTCTTCCACCCACCATACCGAAAGCTCTCTATCTTCGCTGTCGACGCCGCATCAGTCCCAATCGCCTGCGACCTCTGCCACCGATGTCTCTGCGCCCAAGGCGCCGAGAAAGAGGAAACCGCAGAAGAAGCGAGTGTTTGACGGAAAGCAAGAGAACGGGAAAGAGAGCTCGGCAGTGGATATCAAAGAGCTCGATCCGACTGCCAAATCGTTCACGCCGACTCTTCCACATGCCGGACCAAGCCGCTCCTCTTCATCGGGCGATCTGAGGGACATGAAGGGAAGAGAGATCCCGTCAACGAAAAACGGTTCTCGACCCAATGGTGTGCTAAGCCGTCGAGCGGCGTTCGAGAAGGGGTCCAAATTGACCTCGTCGGGAGAGACGGGTGAAGTCAAGGTCGCGCGGACGGAGAAGAAGGAGGAAAAGCTGGCGGACGATCTCAATTCGAGGTTGAGTCGAGGGTTATCCAGGAAACCATTCTTGGAGTGTCCCATTGTGAGCGTTTCTCTTGTCCTTGTCTCCCATCAAGTACTAAGATCAGATTCATCAGTGCTTCAACGCTATCACGCCCTCGCAACCGACCTGGTCCTGCCTCCCTCCCCATGGTCCACCTCCCACTCCCGCGCCCACGCTTGACGACCCAAATCCCGCACCGAACCCGAACCATTACACCTCTTGCTATACCCCCTTCCATCTCTCGTGTATCCGTGACTGGGCGAATCGATCCTTGGCCGAGGAGGCGGAGAAGGCGAGGAACGCGGGAAGAGAAGGAGAAGAGCTCGAATGGCGATGCCCAGGGTGTCAGAAGAGGCGGTCTGGCGGTATCGGCGGATACAGGTGCTTTTGCGGGAGACTGAATCAGCCTCCAACAAACACTCTGGCACCACACAGTTGCGCGGATAGCTGTATCAGGAAACGAGTCTGCGGTCACGACTGTGTCTTGTAAGTGTCAAAGCCATGTTATGCTTTCGAGTTTACTGATAACTCGCTCAGAAACTGCCACCCCGGACCGTGTCCACCCTGCAATGTCGCTCTGATCGTCCCTTGTCCGTCACACCACCATCCCCTCCAAGTCCGATGCTCGACAGCGACATCCAATAATGCCGTTCTCCGAGGTGTTTGCGACGAGATCTGTTCTCGATCGAGAGGGTGTGGAAAGAGAGAGCATCAGTGCGAGGTCAGTCTTCCTGACCCTTTTTGGCCATGTCCATTTCACCAGCTGACATGCACTCTGGCAGGAGTTATGCCATCATGGTCCCTGCAAGCCGTGCGACGAAATCGAGGTGGTCAAGTGCTATTGCGGTCAAGAGGAGAAGACGGTGGCGTGCGGTTGGAATCTGGATCAGGAGAAGTTCTGTGTGCAGAAATCCACAGAGGGAGACGGCGAGGATGCTTTAATGAAGTGGCAGGGGAGGTTCAGCTGTGAGAACGAGTGCGAGCGATTGTTTGATTGCGGGATTCATCCGTGCAAGCTAGTACGTCTCTCTTCACGTCGTCGCTGCTCCCCTAACCTTCTTCCGCAGAAATGCCATCCTCACCCAATTCACCCCCTTCCTTGCCCGACATCGCCAGACGCCATCACCCACTGCCCTTGCGGTGCGACACCGCTGCGGCTGTTGCCCAACTATCCTCGAGAATCGTGCACTTCCCCAGTCCCTACGTGCGCGTCGCAGTGTCCGAAATCTAGACCTTGCGGCCACCCTTGTCCGAAGAAATGCCACGAGGGGGAATGCCCGCCTTGTAAAGAGGAGGTTGTTCGCCCCTGTCGATGCGGGGAGAGCATGATGGTTGTTCCGTGCGAGGAGCTGATGGAGCGGCTATCGTCGGGTTTGGGTGAGAAATGCTGTGAACGGGTGTGCAGGGCGCTGAGGAGGTGAGTTTCTCGACGTATATGTTTGGACTGGGACTGATAGTCGTACAGCTGTGGGAGACATGAGTGTGGCCGGCTGGTAAGTACTGCGGGTCCCGTTCAAATGGAGAGAAACTGATATCAATCGCAGTGTTGTCCGCTAGCATACAAAGCCAAACCTCGGACAAAGCGACGAATGCCGGACGACCCGTATCAGCTGGATGCCGAGGACGACATGCACGTCTGTCCCCTCACTTGCGGCAAAATGCTCAGCTGTGGGATGCATACGTGCCAAAAGAAGGATCACAAAGGGGCCTGCGGGAGATGCCTCGATGCGAGCTACGACGAGGTGAGTTAGCGCCTTGTTCTCCTCGGCAGCAGTTAAAACTGATCGAGTACCAGTTGATCTGTCACTGCGGTCACACCGTCATCTACCCACCGGTTGCTTGGTGAGTATCCTATGTTATGTACCGAGATCAGCAGTGCTGACTCTGACGCAGCGGAACTACCATCTCGTGCCCGTATCCTTGCTCTCGCCCACCACCTCTTTGCGGTCATCCAAAAACCCCTCACAATTGTCACGAATCGGCCGTGTGCCCGCCATGTCCATACCTCACCTCGAAGCCCTGCGCATGCGGCAAGGATCCGTCGGTGAAGAACGTCCGGTGTTCCCAAGACCGGATCTCGTGCGGCCAGATCTGCGGAAAAGTCTTGTCCTGCGGCGGTCATTTCTGCCAGTCATCCTGTCACAAACCGGGCGAGTGCGAGAGCTGCAAACAGGTCTGCGGAAAACCGAAGCGGATCTGCAAGCATGCCTGCGGGAATGCCTGCCACGCGCCGACAAAGTGTCCCGAGACCGACCCGTGCCAGTCGCTCGTCGATCAATCCTGCTCGTGTGGTCATCTCAAAGTCCGGACATCGTGCGGCGCGTCGACATCGAATCCTTCGTCGAGGGAAAGCGTCACGCTGAAATGCAACTCGGAATGCATCTTGCGACAACGAAACGCGCGACTCGCGGACGCGCTCGGCATCAAGGTCAATGACGGGACCCAAAGGGTTGGATCGGGGGAAGACTGGACGGAAACGCTCAAGGCGTTTGCCAAGGACAACCACGCATTCGTGAAGACTGTCGAAGCGACCTTCAGGGATTTCTTCATGAGTACACGCCAGACCATGATCCTGCCGCATAGTGAGTCCTCCTTGCTGTAGTGGTGGATGGATCCAGTGCTGATACTCTTCAATAGTGCCCGCCTCGAAGCGGACCTTTGTGATTTCGCTCGCAGACGTCTATCGCCTAGGCCGAGAACTGATCGATCAAGAACCGAACCGCTCGGTCCAGATTCGGCGCCGAATCGATACGCGCATCCCGAACCCTCTCTTATCCGATGTCGCGGGACCCGCACCTCCGAAGCCCTCGCTGGGAGGTTTGACGAATCTGCGAAGCATCCCGCCAAAGGCCTGGGGCGCCGGTGCCAGTGCGACCACGGGTGCAAGCGTCGCAAACGGGACCGGAGGCGGGAGCGGCAGTCTGGCCAAGATGATTGCGGCTGGAAGCAGGGAGAGTTCGCGACCTGCGACACCGATCGCGCCGGTGCTTGCTCACTCCGCGCCAATTGCGTCTCTCCCAGCGCCGCCTGCATCCCTTCCAACTGCGTCGAGGGCGAGACAGGTGAAGCGGGTCCCAAACACGGGGCAGGTGGACGGAGAGAACGTAGATGACTGGGATCAGTCGGGAGATGAGGCGTGAGGGAGTGCGTAGGGGAAAAGAGGTGGATGTGGAGGAGGAATGACGAGGAGTCTCAAACATATGCATTATCCTACCACCTCGTTTCGCTCGACTAGAGCGTTCCCCGCACACTTGTCCTGTTGTGTATCAGAACCAAGCTATCGATCAGCTCGTCGGGGACTGCTCGAGCTAGTCGCTCTCCTCTGCATTGTTTGTTGGTCTACAGGGCGAAGCCTGTCGTATCGGTATGTACAACTCGATGTATACAAATACAGCTGACCAGGGATCACTCGGATCATCAACCGCTCAACCTACCATCCCCACCCTTCGTCGCTACTCGCACTCGAGCTGCTTTCCCCATTCTCACTCGCTCTAAGGTGACTTTCCCTCGATCCCTTTTCGTTTTCAGCGTTGGCTAGCCGTGCACTCCGACTGGGCTCCTTGGTCGGCGTCAAGACCTTCCCAAACATACTAGCGGTATCCGTCGAGTCCTCTTCGTCCATCAGATCGGGCGACAGGATGGGGCTCGGGCTCGGGCTCGGGCTCGGGCTCGATCGCACGACGAGCGGCGACGAGAGCGATATCGACGGCAGGATGGCGCGGAGACTCGATCTACATGTCATGCCGTTCCGTCAATGCTTTCGCAAGCGGGGTATCGGAAGAGCATCACGACCCACAGATCCAGTCCCTCGCTGCCCCGTTCCTGCGGGAGCGCCGTCCCGCCCGCGGCGGCCTGTACGGATTTCATGAGGTTGCCGAGAAAGCGCTTGCCGTCCTCCACGACCTGCGGGTTGATCAGTGGTTCGGGACCGATCGCGGAGGTGAAGAGGGTGGCGAAGGAATGGTCGGGCTCGGATTCGGGGACGGTGGCGAGGGATGTGGAGGAGGTGGAGGAGGACGAGATGGAGGAAGAAGCGGGCTGGGGCTGGGTGGAGCGCGTCGAGCGGGAGACGATGGTGGACCAACGGGATTTCAGGAGGTTGAGCGAGGTTTCTTGTTGTTGGAGTTCTGCGCGGCGTCAGCG
>JASZXS010000529.1:0-10096 GCA_035521475.1 Tremellales sp. Uapishka_1 | reverse complement strand
GACCGCTCGGCGTGCCCGCCCGATACCGCCCAGCTCGGACGGTCGACCTGGACGTTCCTCCACACCACCGCCGCATACTACCCGCTCGCCGCCCCGCCGCACACCCAATCGCAGATGCTGAATCTGCTCACGTCGGTATCGCTGCTCTACCCGTGCGTACCCTGCGCAGAGGATTTCGTGGAAAAGGTCAAGGAGAGTCCGCCGGATGTGAGTGGGCGCGAGGCGCTCAGTCGGTGGTTGTGCGAGCGGCACAACGAGGTGAATGAAAAGCTGGGCAAGGAGCGGTTTGCGTGTGATTGGGCCAATCTCGATAAGCGGTGGAAGGATGGGCCGGCGGACGGGAGCTGCGACTAGCGGGCGGAAATTAGGGTGGATACGAGGAGTACACGAGGAGGCGTATGTAGGTCTAGACTGCTAGAGGGGTATAGACTGCTAGGAAAGTAAGGCTGGCGGGCTGCCCCTGGTGGACAGCCCTGCCAGCCCGTACCCCGTAATTCCCCTCCCCCGTCGCAACCACGCTTTCTGTTGATACCCCAGCAAAATCGGCAGCATATCCTTGAGCCCGAAATCAGGCCAGTACGTCTTGATGAAATGCAGCTGCGTGTCTTGCGATACCTGTCGCAGCCAGCGTCAGATCGGCGATGAAGAGTGTGGACCCACCTGCCACAACATGAAATCGCTGAGCCGCTTGACGTCCGATGTGCGGACCAGGATGTCGAGCTTTCCAGATCCCAGACGATCGAGCACCGCTGTCGACTGACAGGTGGGCAGCTGGTCAAAAATGTACTCGTCCGTGGCGCGTCTACAACAATCAGACACGTAGCTCAACCACCGAGCCTTCTGCGAGGCCCCGAACTCACTCGGCGGATATCCGTCCATCATATACCTTCTCCACGGTGCCCTTGACCGCCGTTGTAATCTCGTCCCGCGAGGCATACGGACAGCAAACATTCAGCACTCCTCTGGGAACATTCATCAGCTCAACCAAGCTCCTCCCTCTCGCTTATGTGATGTGAATTACCGCTTGTTCTCCCGCGTGAGCTCCTCCATCTGAACCACCATCTCCTGCACGTCCGGCGGCAGGAGCTCGACCCGGCCAACGACCTTGACCTTGATCCCGTACTTCTCCAACCACGCCCTATCGCTCGGGTCAGCCCATCCCACAATACGATACAAGTGGGCACGATACTCACCCCTGCTGACACAGCGTCTCGATACACTTTTTGGCCAGCTCAATGATCGCCTTGACCTCGCGCTCCTCGCGCGAAAAATTGTCGATAGCGAAGGCATAGATGGAGATGACGGGGATGTTGAGCTTCAAGCAGATCTCCAGGGTCTATCTGCGTTTCAGCCAAAATCCCAGCTCGTCGAGAATATGGGTATGGCTCACCCGCTTGAGCGACTCGAAGCCCTCGCCGTGGCCCTCCGAGATAGCTCGGTTGTGGACTCGCGCATAGCGGCGGTTGCCGTCCATCACGAAGCCGACGTGTTGCGGTAGCGGTCCGAGGGCGAGCACGTAGAGGAGAAATGTGGTGGCCAGCGCATAGACCTTGGCATACAGCTGTGCCAAGAGGGAAAGTGCTGGGGAGACCATCTTGCCCGAGGAGAGGAGGAAGTGGGGGATGAGAATAGGCTCAGACTGCGCAAGCGTGTCAGCTCGAATCACTGGGAATGGGCATATTGTGGCTGTATTGACACCCACCGTATCGCCCAACGGATGGAAGCCAATGCTGGAGCTTTGAGGATAAAGCTACGCCTTCAAGGACCCTCCGTCTGTGTCCTCTGTGTCTGAAAGAAAGGACCTCCACTCCACCACGTGGCCGTCATTCCATCCCAAAATACTTCCGCCCGTCCATCCCTTCCGATGATCTATATCCTTCCTTCCACCCTCTCCACCCCGGCCTCTCCCGCAAAACAACACTCGACTCCACCTCTTGGTCAATGTCCCCCCTCACATCCGCCATGCTCAGACGTAAACTCTCTGCAGGCGTGCTCAATGCTACACGCTCCGCCCAGGCGACGGGTACCGCCGCACAGATCGTCAAACCGCAATCTCAGCAGGCCGCCCTCGCCTCGGCCGTCCTCCTATCCTCCTCGCGCAACTGGAAGAACGAAACCGTCCCCACGCTCAAGAATGAGCTGAAGCGACGCGGGCTCAGCCAGACGGGCAACAAGTGCGCCTTTATTGGCTGCTTTCCCTCTCGTCCTACTGACCACTTTGTGCAGAGCGACGCTGATCTCGCGATTGACGACGGCGGAACTCCCCCCCATGCCGACCGCACGACCCTTCTCGTCCTCGCCCTCCACCCCGGCACCCGCCTCGAAGAAATCGAAAGCTCCCGAATCGACCACCGCGCCTGTCTCATCAGACACAGTGGCCAGTACCGGTCCTGCCATCTCGACCCCCCAGACGCAGGGCCTCAAGCCGGAAACGATTGCACCAGAGCTCGTCACGGTTGCACCGGGTCTCCCGGAAAGTAGATCCGCAGGCTTGTCGGTTGAGGAGCGCGAGCGACTGGACGTCAAGCTGCCGAAGTATGCGGCGGACAAGGAGGTCGAGCAGACGATCGTGAGTCGTTTGACCGTCTCTACGTTGTCCTGTGGTGTGTTTGGCTCGTGCCCTCTTCCCTCAAAAGCCGCTCCTTCCTTCGCCTTTCTCCCGTCCATCTGATTATCCCACAATGCCTCCCTGCCCGTTCTGCCTATCCCAGACACTCCTCTGTCGCATTTCCCCCGCCTCGTCTCCTTTTCCCACCTTGAGGCACAAGATTGGCCGCTGACTAACCCGCAGCCCTCCACCCCAGACAACTTCCTCTCGAACGCCACCACCGCCCCGGAACCCCAAGAGGACAACTCCTCCTCGCTCCCCAAGATCATGACCGTTGCCTCCTCCTCGACCCACCTCTCTGGCGGCCCAGTCCACGCCTCGCAAGACTCGACCGATGCCCACTCTCACGAAATGAACTCTGAGACTTCGCCGACATCCGACTCCCCTTCCGTCGAGCTGCCATCGGTCGGCTCCCTTCTCGCCCTTCCCGGCAAAGCACTTTCGTCGAGCGGGATCGCGAACCTCGCGCACCTTGTCCCGGAGATCGGTGTGCCCGAGCTGGGGACCAAGCAGAACGAGTACAAGGCGGACGGCAAACCGTTGAACGCCGAGGAGAGGCGGGGCGCATGGATCTTGGCGGGGATCGCAGCGACTGCGCTGTTCCTTGGGGGACCCAAGAAGGAGAAGAAGGCGAAGAGTGGTGCGGCTGGCGGAGGTAAGGGCAAGGAAGGGAAAGTGAGCGGCGCAAAGGGTGATGCACAGTGGGAGAAGGCGAGCGGGGCCGGCGTGGTAGGACATGGGTCTAGGAAGGATTAGGGAGAGAAGAAGGCTATTGAGTGCTCGCGATGAAGGAATTGTCGAGACTTGCACAAGGAGCAAGTTTTTCGCTGGCCCTGTTTACCACTCTTGCCGGCTTAATGGGATGTGATTGCCTATCATACTCGCAGTACCCCATGCACTCCAGCAGCGAAGTGGGAGGTCCGAGTTATCCGACCAATGGACATCTAGCACAGCATGTGCTACATTAGTTAGACTCAGGTGGGCAGGGCCAATGCCAAGAATCAACTTTCGACCAGGCCAGCTGCCCAACGATCTCAACCTCTAGGTGCGACGGCCGGACTCTCATTTCACCACCAGTCGTATCGGCTGCGCGGATCCGACGTGTGGACAGTAGATCCCCATACACGCCATGCACATCCCCTGGTCTGTATATCGTTGCATCCCGACGACGATAAGCGTCCTGTCCACGTCCACACCGAACCGCCCAACACGAGTTTACTTGTGGGTGCTCTTGATCTTGAAACCCTTGGACTGTGGGTTGAAAAAGAGAAAACATCAGCATCGCCCCATTTTCTCTCACCACACACCGACGCACCTTTCTTCGTCCTCGACCCTTCTCGAACTTTCGTCCCTTGCTCTCGATGTAAGGCTTTCCGCCCTTGAGGGGTCCACCAAAGTGTTTGACGGCCTCTCTGTTGTTTCGCTTTCCTCGGAGGAGGACGACGTTGGAACCGGTGGGGGCTCGGAGGGCGAGCTGGTCGAGGGTGAGGCACTCTCCGCCGGCGGCGACGATTCGTTCTCGCGCAGACTCGGAGAACTTCAACGCGGCGATCGAGAGCTTGGGGACAGCGGGGAGTCGCTCGTCGTCGAGCACGGTACCGACGGTGACGATGGTTTTCGTGCCCTCGGGGTTGGATCCTCGGGTCTCCTTGACGATTCGCGAGATGGAAAGGGGGGGTCGGTTGATCTGCGCCACCTCGTGATCAGAAAAGAGCGAAGATGAATGATACCAGGAGAACACACCTTGGACATAAACAGTCGCTTGAGGATCACTCGGTTGAATCGAGACTCGGTTCGTCGGGCCAAGAATCGGTACAACTGTGAGAAAGGTCAACGCCGCCTCGCATCGCTTCGTCCATCATCCGCCAGAACCCACCTTGACGAGCAAGAGGAGGTAGGGGTCCTCAGACTTGGGAGCCTGTCGGTTTCCCTTTTTGACGTGGTGGTGTCGAATGTCGATACCCATGTTGACGGCTGCGGTGCGATGCGGTATGAAGCAAGAGAGAGGTAATTGAGCGGGTCGGTAGTTAGTGATGGACGAGGAGTAGAGAAAGACGATTCGTCAGCATGGCTCCACCCTATCCCACACCCAACGACACCTCCACGACACCCATCAACTCCGGCCTTCACTTCCCCCAAACATGTCTCTCGTTCCTCTACCACCGTCTGCGTGCTCCCGTATCCCTCTCCCTTTCCTTCCCATACGCTCACCCTCCGTCCATCCTATCGGAATCGAGACTCACCTTGATCTTCTAGATGCTAAAGACTGACCTCGAGAGCGAGAAAGTCTTTTGCAGGCCAGCGGCCAGCAGCGGGACCCTGAAGCGAGGCGCGGAAGCAAATCTCCAAGAAGGCCTGTTATCCCCGATGCCACGTCTGTTACCGCCGACACGGTCGACGAGGCAGAATAGACTTGCCACCCGTGTTTCATCCGAGTGTGTTTGGTTCGCGCATCCCCGCTCGGGTTGTACGCAACAGAAAGAATAGGTGCAAGGTGTTCCATGCATCTATACTAGAATGCAAATACCATCAACGAGTGTGAATTACCATCGGTTCATTCATGCCAGAGATACCTTCGATAAGACGGGCAAGAGTCACATCTTCCTTAAGGATCCCATCTCACCACCCGCGCCTTCGCAACTTCCCGAGTTGGTTGACATTCTACGTCATCCCCTCCCACACATTATCCAACTTATCATTGTCTCTTTGTACATATATCACTCACTATACCTGGCTCGTCATGCTCGCGATCCGTGACCTGCACAGGCGGGAAACCAGTCCAGGCCTGTCATCTCGCATAGCATCGCGCGCGCCTAGGCGGTACCGCAAACACCGCCAGTTCTCTCTGCTATCATTCCTACTAGTCATCCAGAATGTCACAGCTTTTGGGGGCTATACGATGATTCCCCGGTGAGTCAGCCATCATGCAGTGACCGTAAGGTTGAACAACTTACTCCGCGCAGATGGGGCCATGCAGCCGTCTTTCTCCCCTCACCCCCTACCCTCCTCATTCAAGGCGGTAAGACCGATCCATCATCTTCGTACACCTATTCCTCCGCCCCAAATGTCAACGACGTTATCCTGCTCCCGCTCAACGGCTCCTTTGAAACCTCCTCGCCGCCGCTTTCTCTTCTCCCTGCATCGACTTCAGCACCTTCCTACGCCTGGCATTGCTTGTCCTCTCTCTCGGATGCTCAGATTCTCTCCTTTGGCGGGGATGGTGGAACAACCGAAGCGATAGAGACATCGACGGACTCGTCCTGGGTGTTCAATGTGAATGTGAATGACCAGAGCGGGACATTCACTCACGAATCGAGCGATTGGGGGAATCAGCCCATGCGAAGGATACATCATTCTTGCAGCACGAACGGCGGCAGAACCATCATCACTGGGGGAGAGAAGGATGATGGGTCAGCTACATCCTTCGCAGATGTATACTCATTCGACGCTCCGTCCAGCTCCTTCTCGGCTCTCCCCTCTCTTCCCCGGGGACTCTACCATCACACCTCGCTGTTACTGTCCAACGGGACTCTACTCGTCCTTGGGGGAGTCTACACAGATCCATCCACCGGTACTGCCTCTCTACTGCCACTGTCGACGCTCTACACCCTCGACACCACGGCTTCCTCGTCATCATGGAATCAGGCAACTCTGGGCGGCACGCCTCCTACTGGGAGAAGAGGTGCGACCGCAGCTTTGAACAGCGAAGGAAGCAAGGCGTTTGTCTTCGGCGGAGCCGACGCGACGCTTTCCAACGTCCTGGGCGATGGATGGGTGTTGGATTTACAGAACCCAGCTTGGTCCCAGGTAACGGATGGATCGTCGGGTGAGTCTGTATTTTAGAAAGGGAGGATTCGGGCTGATGAGGAGCAGGAGCCGGAGCAAGATTCGATCATACTGCCGTCGCGGTAGGTAACGATCAAGTCATCCTTTTTGGAGGTGAGTACAACTTCAGCGTCAACATCTCACTCTATCTTGCTGATACTCTCGAAGGTTACGGTACTTCCGCACCTGTAGACTCGAGTATCTGGATATGGGACACGGCCACGAATGCCTGGGCAAGCGATTACACTGTAGCGGAACCGTTGCGAGGATCGTCCTCGGTCGTATCGTCGTCCCTGTCTCTCACAACGACCTCTACTGTATCGGCAACAGCAGAGACGGGCACAACCTTGCCGAATTATTCGGGTTCGGGTTCGATAGGTGCTTCCTCCAGCGGAAGCGCATCGGTCAAGGAGGTCGTCACTACGGATAAGTCTGGCAATACTGTCACGGAGACCGCTATATCCGGTGAGCTAGAGCAACGCCGCCTTAGTGGCTGAAAAACTAGCTGATATAGCTATCACAGGCTCCATAGGCAGCGCCCCTTCATCCACGACCACTTCCGACCCGAATGCTCCCTCCGAGGCCGGGGACCATTCTCACCTCCTGCCCAGAGCTGCGATGCTCGGGCTGATCATTGGCCTTGTCGTGCTCGCAGCGCTGGTTATCTGCGGAGTCATCTACAGGAATCGTCAACGAAAGAGGCGGCTGGCGCTTCTTGCTACATCGGACGGCTATGGCGGTCTCGGCGGAGGAGGCAAGCGTCCGTATGGCGATCGCGAGAAAGCAGGAGAAGGCTTGCTGGCCGCTTCTGCGGATCATGAACCAGTTGAGAGTCCGACCAGTCCAGCATGGCATGGCGACGGGAGCGGGCTCCCAACTGCTCAACCATCGGGCATCGGCTTGGGCATGGGGGTCATCGGAGCCAGCCTGGCCTCTATTGGACGTGAATTGCAGAGCAGAAACATTGCGGACAAGTACGCCGTCCTCGACAATGAAAAGGCCACACCATCGCTGGCATCGGCGCCGTCACGAAGGAGTCTTCTTCGGAAATCAACTCGCCGAGTGGGAGAAGGCATCCGCCTCGTTCGTGGCCCAAGACCGACGAGCCAAATGACGCCACCGCTAGACTCAAGAATAGACATGCTCCGCGACGAGGATTCGAGAAAGTTCCGGGCGAGCGCGACCAACGAGGACTGGGTTGCGCCGGATGACGAATCGGAGCGGCACTGGAAGTCTGCCGGATCACTGTTGGGCAGCGAAGCCGAAGCCGAAGCCGAAGCCGACCCGTTCATGGACCGCGACGTGCTCACGCTTCCGCCGATCCACGGTGGACCCGTACCGACGCCGCGAGCCTCGGTATCTTATCTTGATCCTTTCGAAGATTTCGGGCGTCAGAGCGGCGGCCGGTCCCCTGGTTCGGAGGCGGATCTCGACCTCGATGCCCTCCTTCCCCCGCCGCCTAAGCGGTACTCGGCGGTGTCGTCGCGATCGAGACAGTCGACCTTGAACTCTGACGCAGAGGAAGGGATCATCCACCATGCTCAGCTAGGGACCATGATCTCGCCCTCGACGGAGGAACCACATACGCAGTATCTGCCGATTCGTCGAAGCGAGAGTTTCCTGCATCGGATGACGGGAGGATTGCTTGGCGCTCACGGCGATAGGAGTAGCACCAGCAGCTCTCGGCGGAACCTGGACGTTGTTGACCCGAATCCACTGCCGGGGCTGTGGCCCATGGTATCGCGTGATGAGATGCAGACCGTCCAAGAGGCGTCCGGATCGTATCCACCCACCAGCTTCAAGGCGACCACCACCGTCACCGCCAGCACCGCCACTACGACTCTCACACATCTCAAGGGCCCAAGTCTGTCCTCGATGACTTCTGCAAGGTCGATGCGGGACATGGTGATTATCCAGCGGGAACAGACGGACGTGTCGGAAATCTCTACAGAGATAAGAGAAACATCCCCAGAACTGGACGAGTCACGAGACGTGCAGACTGAGAACGCGGACGGGACCGGCGGTGGTCGACACACGCGCTATGGACGCGGAGCAACGTTCGTCACGCAGGGCACCGAGACGCCGGGGAGTATCGTCTTCAACGGCGCGGACTTTGCGACGCCACCTGCCTTCCCTACCCCGACGCCCGCTCCCCAGCCTCAGCCTTCACCCTCGACACTTCTTGACCCGCTCTTATCGCACCGCCGACCGGTGCGCGACGTCGTCGAATCGATCAATAAGCGCGGAGCGGGGACGCCTGTTCCGCTGAATCTTTTCTCACCGGTCTCGGCATACTCGCCGATCTCGCCGTCGAGTACGGGCGAGGCAAGCGAGAGGCGGCCCAAGACGATGTACGAGGTCGCGAAGAGGAGTCCGTTGAAGGTCGCGAATCCGGACTGGAGGAAACGCGGGAGCGGGAACAGTGATTGAGGGTGATGGGCTGTAGGAGGACCCAAGTAGATTGTTCGGACGGGCGGGTGTGAGGTGCTGTAGACTCGGGAATGCATTGTTTGGTGTTGTAAGGTTCCGGGGACTCGGGAACACATTGTTTGGTCTTGTGACCGGTGCCCGCAAGTGAACTTTTGACAAGGAAAGAGTGCCCCACCGATGACAAATGGCAGGGCAAGACCTCGACATTGAACAAATGGTAATGCAAAAGATGCGCTACAGATTGGCCTACTCGATACACTCCGAGTCACCGCACCCTACTCCACGGAAACAACCTCCTTCAGCATCACAGATCCAGCCCCAGCAGCCGCTCGCTCAGCTCGCGCTCGTCGACCGAGGCCACCGCCTTTCTCCTCGACGGCGTCTTGGGCGTCCTCGACCGCGAGTGCGCAGTCTCGAGCGGCGAGCTGCTCCGTGAATGCGAGGACGAGGGCGAAAAGATGGCCGGCAGAGGCGAGAGGATCGTTGTGGGGGTCTTGAACTCTCCGCCGCCTCTCCCTCGGTCGTTGTTCTCTGCGATTGCTGCCGCCGTCTCGACATAGTTTCTTGCATGCCATTTCTGCACGATACGTTCCCAGCTCGGGTCGGGGCTCTGCATCGTGTCCTCCGAGGGAAGGACGACCTCGTCCGTCCGTTCGACGCGGACCGTCTCGTGCTTCTCGGGCGCGCAACTCGCAAAGACCACCTTGATGTGTTTGGAGACGTAGAAGGATTTCGACGAGAGCGACGAGGCCTGCGAGGGCGTCCGCGCAGAGTCCGGCTTGGACGCCACACCCTTCGGCCGTCGGGTGGTGGATGCCTTGCGGGATCCCCGATGGCTCGTGCTGGATCTGGCGGACTCGACGCAGACAAACTGGATCTGGAGGGCGAAGCGTAGAGCCTCGTTATCGTTCGCTGGGTTGCGGACATAGGTGCGTTCTCGAACCAGCATCCGCGCGCCGATGGGGAGGTTTCGTAGATCGTACGGGAGGAGAAAGACCTTGATGGCTTGCGTGGGCGTCTTGATGAGGAGCTGGAGCTGCCCGACGGGGGCGATACGGTATCCTGGGAACGGGGGTGGTGGGCCCAGAGGCGGGAGAAGGAGGGCGTACGAGTCGTGGAAATGCTGTTCGAGATTGATGCTCCCCACCCAGGGCGACTGGGTCGGGGTCGATGAGGACGAGGAGGGATGCTCGAGATCGTAGTAGGTCGCCGAGAAGGGCAGGACGAGGTGGG
>JASZXS010000528.1:0-10133 GCA_035521475.1 Tremellales sp. Uapishka_1 | reverse complement strand
CCACCCCCTTTCAGACCCCACACCGCTTCTCCATCCCCATACCCTCGGCCTTTCTCCCGGGCTCGCTCGACCTCTCGTCCGTCCATCGTGGGGAGATTCGCTGGGCCCTTATCGTGAAGCTCGAGCTGGTGTCTGGGAAGACATACGAGGAGATCGTGCGCGTCGACGGGACGCCGCAGGAGCTCGAGGCTGTCGAGGGACAGCTCAACGAACAGGTCGAAGACGTGCTCGAGAGGGACGGCGTGCGGTGTCGGTTGGTGATGGACACTGCTGCGCCGCGCTTGGGCCAGCTGCTCCGAGTCGGCGTGGAAATCAAGCCCAAGGCGAGGGAGAGGACAAACGTTGGCGGGCTGTCGATGCAACCGAATCCGGCCGACACGCTGCGGCCTTTACGCCGGGTGAGAGTGGAACTGATCAGACGGGTCTCGTTGCCAGCGGAAGCGCAGTCGTCAACTTCGAGCTCGACAGCGGAAGAGCAAGGCGGATCATCTACGCATACGACCCCGCTGCACTCGTCGGGCAAATCACTTCGCTACCCAGGACCGAACCCGGCGTACCCTCCACTGCGCGTCTTGTTCACCTTGCCCTCCCAGTTCCCCTTGCTCGCCACGGGTGCGGACCCGACCTGGGGCGAAGTGTCTATGGAAACGCCGTATCACCACGTCCGGTTCTTTGTCAAGGTTACGATGGGGTTCGGGACACCTTCCGACAGCTTGGAGATGAAGGAATGGGTCCTGGAGAAAGAGATTCAGATTCGCCCGAGGGCTTGGAGGGAGCCGAGAGAGGTCGTGGTGGAGGGAGGAAGGATACCACAGCTGGGTATAGGGTTCGAGGAGGAATCTCACGACGAGAGAGAGGCGTACAGGCGCAAAGGAAGAGATGTCGTCGGGAACCAAGGCACGACGCGACCGCTCTCGACGCATAGTCCGGGTTCGGACCTGCCGCCGCCGTTCGAGACGGAGCAAGCGAGCGAGGCCGGCCCGTCGGCGGGTGCGAGTGCTGCGGGCGGTCTGCCCAGCTTTCTCGAGAGCGAGGAGCAGATGCGGTTGGGCGAGGCGCCGTTGCCGTCTCACGAGGTGAGGTCGGAGCGGCTCGTCCCCGTCGAATTTGACGAGGCGGGACCGCCTCAAGCTGCTGGGAGTGGGCACCGAGAACTAGCGACGTGGGTCGAGGTGAGTGGTTCCCAAGAAAAGGCATAGAGAGATGTAATCAAACAATACAACAGTATGACGGCTACGAGACGTTTTCGGAGCAGCCACCTCCCGCAGCCGTGTCGTTCGGCGTGGGTGGCAGCATGGACCCCCCGACCGAGGGGGATCCTGCTGTCCCGATGGGCGACCTGATGGAGTCTCTGGGGTTGGGAGAGGGCACACGGGTGGTTGATCTTCACGTGGGTTGGACTTTCACACCTTTCTCTGGCCGTCTCTGACACTCGATACGACAGGACGACCTCCCGCCAGGAATCGATGAACCGTCATTGCCCGCCCTGCCAGACTTTGCGGCACCGCATCACCACCATCTTCCCCCCTCGTTTGACGCGTCCGAAGCGGCCGAGGCTGCCCGACCGGGAAACCAGCCTGCAGGCAGGGTCGAAGCTCCGCCAGGATACTTTGGGCAGAGTACAGGTGCGAGCGGACTGCCGCCGTACAGCTAGGGGCGATGTGTATGCATCGATGTCTATACGAAATAACGAAACTCGAAGCGAGTCGCGACGCCCGTCTCGCGCGTGTTCTCGGGCCGGTATTCCGACTGGGGGCGTTTCGGAGTTTTGGATCTAGGCACGAGGGTCTGGGCCAGACCGGGTGACCAATCAGAAGGCCGGGCGCATGACAGGTTCCGGGGTAACGGGCTGATGCCCCACCCCGCGCCCCCGGTCGAACCTCTCTAAGGGAAACCCATCCATCCGCTTTGACTCTCTCCTCAACATACCGCAGGATGGACAACGAAAAGCCTTCCACGCATTTCGACGAGCAGGCCCTCGCCGCCACGGGGACCCGGCAAACCGATACCGAGAAGGCGAGCAGTTACGCCCAGTCCGAGACGGGCCTGACGCACAAGAGCGAGACCCACAAGGCGGAGCGCAAGTTGCTGCTCAAGCTCGGTGAGTGATGGGCGACTCTCTCACACCGAGTCAAGTATATCGCTGACGGGTAGACAGACGCCGCGATCCTGCCGTTTGCGGTGCTCTTGTATCTGAGTGCCTACCTTGACCGAGGGAATCTGTGAGTCGAGGAAAAGCCGCGTCGATCGGACCGATTCTCACACTCGTTCCTTTACCGCAGCGCAAATGCCCGTCTGCAGGGGCTCGAGACCGACGTTCTCGACGACAAGGACATCAACTACTCGTACGCCCTCATCACCTTTTTCATCGCCTACATTGTGTTTTCCGTAGGTTTTTTTAGAGTGACTCGCTTCGTTCGCTTATGAACGAGATTTTTCCTTTCGTAGGTGCCCGGGACGCTGCTCGCGAAGCAGTACGTGCCCTCGCGCACGATCGCGATGGGCGCCTTGATCTGGTCCGTGGGCGCGACGTGCCAGGCGGCGGCGTACAACCGCGCCGGACTGTATGTCTGTCGGTTGCTCGTCGGTATCGGAGAGGCATGCTTCGGTCAGGCCATGGCGCTTCATCTCTCGTTCTGGTACACCAAGTCGGATCTCGCGAAGCGTGTGGGGCTCTTTATCTCTGCCGGCGCGGTATCGGGTGCTTTTGGAGGTGCGCTTTCCATTCCCAACTCGTTATACAAACCGCTGACGTTCACTCCTCGCTCCAGGTCTCATCGCCTACGGCGTGTCGTCCATCCACCACCCCAAAATCGAGGCATGGCGTGTCCTCTTCCTTATCGAGGGAGTTCCCAGTGTCGTCCTCGCCATCTGCACCTTCTTCTTCCTCCCCTCCCGGCCAGAGACTAGTCGGTACTTGAACGAGACCGAGAGGACGCTCTGCCTTACCCGCTTGAACCGGGACTCGATGGTGGAATCGGGCCTCGGCATCGACTGGGCGGGCGTCAGGCGATGTCTCTTGGACTGGAAGACTTATGTGATCAGTATCATGTAGGTCTCCATGGGCCCCTCCACGAGCTCGTCCTGACGAATTTCAGGTATTCGTGCATGAACCTCACGCTCGCCTCGGTCGGAGGGTTCCTTCCAACCATCATCAAGGGACTGGGCTACTCGAATGCCCGGGCGCAGCTGTTTACCGTCCCGCCCTACGTCGTCGCCCTGGTATTCATGCTCCTCCTGACCTCGCTCTCGGACAAGACGCAGCAGCGAGGTCTGCCCGTCGCGCTGGTCTTTATCATCGGTATCGTCGGTTGGGCGCTGCTCTTGTCGCTCAGCGCAAAGGCCTACTACTCGGCGAGATACTTTGCGTGCATCTGCATCGTCACCGCCGGATACACCAATATTCCGTTGATCATTGGTGAGCCCGCTCTCGAGCTGTGCCGTGAGGAGTGCTGACGGCAGTACCTCCAGCCTGGCAAGCCGGAAACACGGGCAACCAATCGCAGAGAGCCACCTCGCTCGGTATGCTCAACACCCTCGGCCAGGGACTTTCCCTTGCCGCGGCCTTCCTGTAAGTTTGCTCTGCTTCCGGCTCTAAGCGCTCCGTGTCGCTGACATCCCCCCTCCAGCTTCCCCTCGAGCGAGAAACCGCAGTGGACAAAGGGCTGCGCGATCAACCTCGCGTTCCAGGTGTTTGGCCTCGTCATTGCGCTCTCCATGACGGCATACTACCGATACGAGAACAAGCGACGAGACAAGGTTGAAGGCGGACGACCGCCCAAGGGAACCGTGTTGGATGTTATTGAGCAGCACGATCTCGCGCCTGGTGAGTGATGGTGGGATTCATCTGGGGTAGATGGCTGATGTTATTGAAAGGGTTCCGATATGTTCCATGAGGAGGCCGAGGTATGCATCGGGGTGGCTTCCCGTATCCAGCCGTATGTAGGAGGAAGAACAAGGGTCGGATATGCAGTGCTTTATCTACTTTATGTATACTCTGGAAGCCTGGGGCACGCATACGTGGCATTTCAGGGTAGTTTGATACGCGCACATTTATTCCATTGGGTTCTCGCTGCTGCTTCAAAAGTCGACGAGCTCCTTTCATCACCACCTTCACTCCTCACTTTACATACTATAGACGGATAAGGTTTCTGCATAGGAATCAAAGACTGTACTGTATCCCCCTCCCACCCTACCAAAAGAAAACATAGATTCAACATGGCAGTGAGTGGCTCCCAACCTCGCGAAAAACGCGCTTCACACGAACCCCTGCTGAACCTCTTGCTGTCAGTCTGTCGTCGGTATTGATTTGGGAAACTTGACGTCCAAGATCGGAGTCGCGAGACACCGAGGAATCGACATCATCACCAACGAAGTCTCGAATCGAGCTACCCCGTGAGCTGCATTCCTCGACCTGTCCTTGCAGGTATTCTGTTATTTCTTCAAGCTGACCTTTGCTCCTCAGCTCCCTCATCTCCTTCACCCCGCGTCAACGTCTTATCGGAGAGTCCGCCAAGACTGCCGAAACGTCGAATTTCAAAAACACCATTGGTTCGCTCAAGCGATTGGTCGGACGAACATTGTCGGATCCAGAGGTCACCGAATACGAGAAAAAGTTCATCAACGCAGAGTTGGTGGATGTTTCGGGCAACGTCGGAATCAAGGTGAGCTCGTTTCTTGTGGGACGAATAAAGCCAGTTCGCTGACCCCCGCAGGTCAACTACCTCGGCGAACCCACCTCGTTCTCCTTCACCCAGCTGGTGGCGACCTACCTCGGCAAGCTGCGAGACACTGCCGCGGCCGAGCTCAAGCAGGCCGTCTCTGATGTCGTCATTGCCGTGCCAGGGTGGTACACGGATGTCCAGCGACGAGCGCTGCTTGATGCCGCCTCCATTGCCGGCTTGAACGCCCTCCGACTCATCAACGACACCACCGCCGTCGCTCTCGGTTACGGAATCACCAAGGCCGACCTGCCCGAGGACGCCGAGAACGCGCGAAACGTCGTGTTCATCGATATCGGACACTCGAACTACTCTGTCGCCGTCACCGCCTTCTCCAAGGGACAGTTGAACGTCAAGGCGACCGCGTACGACCGACATTTCGGTGGTCGAGACTTTGACTATGCGCTTCTAGAGCACTTTGCCGTCGAATTCAAGGCCAAATACAAGGTCGACGTCATGGCCTCGCCTAAGGCAATCTTCCGACTCACGGCCGGATGTGAGCGACTGAAAAAGGTGCTCTCTGCCAACGCCGAGGCGCCCATCAACGTCGAGTCACTCGCCAACGATGTCGACGCCTCGTCCTCGCTCAACCGAGAGCAGTTTGAAAAGCTCACCGACCACCTCCTTGCCCGAGTCGCCACTCCGCTCCAGCAGGCGCTCGATGCCGCCGGTCTCACCGTCGAGCAGATCGACGCCGTCGAGCTGGTCGGTGGATGCACCCGAATCCCCGCAATCAAGGAGCGGATCCAAGCCTTCTTTGTCGGAAAGACTCTTGGATTCACCCTCAACCAGGAAGAGGCCGTCGCCCGAGGTGCCACCTTTGCCTGTGCTTCCCTCTCGCCCGTCTTCCGAGTCCGAGAATTCGCCGTCCACGACGTCACCCCTTACCCGATCAAGGTCACCTGGGACAAGGACGCCGGAAACCCGGACGAGGACACCGAGCTCGTCGTCTTTGGCCAAGGCAACACTATCCCCTCGACCAAGATGCTCACCTTCTTCCGACAGGGCTCATTCGAGCTCGAGGCGAAATACGAAGACTCCGCCAACCTGCCCAAGGGCACCAACCCGTGGATCGGGAAATTCACCGTCAAGAACCTGGTCAAACCCGCCACGGGCGATGTCTCGTGTGTCAAGGTCAAGGCGCGTCTTAACCTGCACGGCATCATGAACTTTGAAGGTGCCTACTGTGTCGAGGAGGAGGAGAAGGAGGAGACCGTTACCACCGGCGAGGGAGAGGACAAGGTCGAGGAGAAGAAGATGGTCAAAAAGATCGTCCGAAAGGGAGACTGCTCGGTCGTTGGCCAGTACAACTCGCTGCCCAAGGACGTCCAGGACAGCTGGCAAGAGAACGAGGGCCAGATGCACTCCTCGGACAAGCTCGTCATGGAGACCGAGGTAAGTGACAGTGTCAGATGATTGGATGCGTCCCTCATCGTCGATCTACATAGGACCGCAAAAACGCGCTCGAGGAGTACGTCTACGACATGCGAGGCAAACTCGAGGACCGATACGCCGCCTACGTCCAGGCTGCCGAGAAGGACGCCCTGCTCTCTGGCCTTTCCGAGTCGGAGGACTGGCTCTACACCGAGGAGGGAGAGGATGCGACCAAGTCGGCCTATGTGGCACGACTTGACGCCTTGAAGGTCAAGGGTGACCCGATCGTCCTCCGATGGAGGGAGAGTGACGAGCGACCCAAGGCCGCTAGCCAGTTGAGAGAAAGCCTGAACCTGTATCTCAGCATGGCGCAGAACGGCGAAGAGAAGTACTCGCACATCTCGGAGGCGGACAAGGGTAAAGTGGTGAGTCCCGACCGTGCTTTGTAGGTGGTGCGAATGCTGATGCTCTTGGCCAGATCGAGAAGTGCGCGACCACTCAGCAATGGCTCGACGACATGCTCGCCCGACAGGCTGAAAAGCCCAAGAATGTCAACCCGGTCATCACCTCCGCCGAGATGCTTAAGCGACGGGACGACGTCGTCTACACGAGTGCGGCGATCATGAACAAGCCCAAGCCCAAGACGTCCTCGGCGCCCGACTCTGGAGCTCAGACCCCCAAGGAGGAGCCCAAGGAGAGCAAAAAGGAGCAGCCCGAGGCCGAGATTGAGGAGATGGATGTCGATTAGAGGGATTCCACATAGAGCTGGGGGATGCACCATGTTTGACTGCCACGGAGCAATTTCCCGAAATCGCCGCCACCGCGTCGTGGTGTGGTGTATGAGCCACTCCATTCACACCTCGACTGTACCTCCTCGCAAGCCAACTACATCCCACTCACCCAGCCATGTCGTCCCCGCCCTCCTCACTCTATCCCATCCATCTGCTGATGGATGAACTCAAGTCGGACGACGTCGTCCTCCGACTTTCCTCTATCCGTCGATTATCCACCATTGCCCTGGCGCTGGGCCCTTCTCGTACGCGAGACGAGCTGATTCCGTTCCTGCAAGACCAGCTCGACGATGAGGACGAGGTCCTGCTGGTCCTTGCCGAGGAGCTGGGCGCGTTTGCAGAATACGTCGGCGGGAAAGAATGGGCGTGGACGGTTCTCGGACCGTTGGAGAACCTCGCTGCGGTGGAGGAGACACTCGTGCGAGACAAGGTGGGTGGTGCGGCGGGAATGCAAGGGGTGAGGATATGCTGACGTGCTGCTGTGATAGGCTGCGGAATCCATTTCGAAAATATCGCTGCTGCTATCCGCCCCTGCCATCGACCAACATTTCCTCCCTTTGCTCAAACGATTATCGTCGGGCGATTGGTTCACCTCGCGAACGTCGGCGTGTGCGCTGTTTGCGGCTGCGTACCCGGTCGCAGCGCCCGAGGCGCAGAGCGAGATGCGCAAAATGTTTATTGGGCTCGGGAACGATGACACGCCGATGGTGCGACGGGCCGCTGCCAAGGCCTTGGGCGTGAGTTAACATCAAAGCGAGGCGGGGAAAGCGTTGATTTTCCGCCTTTCTTCAGCCCTTCGCATTCTCTGTTGCCTCGGTCCAGAATCAGCACGCCATCATCCTCTCGGACTTGATCCCTCTGTACCGAAAGCTCGCGACGGACGACCAGGACTCTGTCCGTCTGCTCACGATCCCGGACCTGATTGCGCTCGCGACCGCGCTGTCGCCCGACGAGACCAAGGAGCATCTGCTCGATACCCTCCGCGCGAGCGTCACCGACAAGTCGTGGCGGGTCCGATATATGGTTGCGAACGAGTTTGTCGCGCTGGCAGATTCGGTCGGCAGCGTGATTGTCCGAGAGGAGCTCGTCGGAGCGTTCGTTGGCTTGTTGAAGGACAACGAGGCAGAAGTCAGGACGGCGGGAGCAGGGCAAATTCCAGGTGGGTTGGAGATGGTCCCATGGGCGGGAGCTTGGTTGCTAAAGAGCTGGGATAGGATTTGCAAAGCTGCTCGACCGAGAGGTCATCCTCGCACGAATCCTTCCATGTGTCAAGGACCTCGCGACAGACTCCAGTCAACACGTCAGAGCAGCACTGGCGACCCAGATCTCGGGACTCGCACCCTTGCTTGGAAAAGAGGCCACAAAAGAACACCTCCTGCCGCTCTTCCTCCAGCTGCTGAAGGACGACTTTAGCGAGGTTCGTCTGAACCTAATCAGCAAACTGGAGATGGTCAACGAAGGTGCGGTTTTCTCTTCTACGCAACATGACACACAGCTGATGGACGCTGCTAGTCATCGGCATCGACCTGCTTTCGCAAGCGCTTCTGCCGGCCATCATGGAGTTGGCAGAGGACAAGCAGTGGAGAGTGCGACAAGCCATTATCGAATACATCCCCCTGCTCGCGACCCAGCTCGGCGTCAGCTTCTTTGACGAGAAACTGGGCGCTCTCTGCATGTCTTGGTTGGGCGACACTGTGTTCTCTATCCGAGAGGCCGCGACGATAAATCTCAAAAAGTTGACCGACGTGTTTGGTGTCGAGTGGGCGAGGGCGACCATTGTTCCGAAGGTGTTGGGAATGGGCGAACACCCGAATTACCTCTACCGGATGACGACGATCTTTGCCATCACCGTGAGTATCGGCACCTGTCCAAGGCTGGAGGAAACGCTGATTGGAGCATGGTGATAGACTATGGCACCGGCGTTGGACGTGGCCATCATCAGGGATACCGTTCTCGATGCGGCCTTGGCTTTGGTGTCTGATCCGATCCCCAATATTCGATTCAACGTTGCCAAGTGTCTAGAGACGCTGGCGGTCGTGCTTGCTTCAACACCAGAGGGACAGGAAATCACGCAACGCAAGATTGTGGGGACGTTGAAGAAGCTGCAGGATGACACGGATGCCGATGTCCGGTACGTGTTGCCGATCGGGCTGTCAGGTGTGCATGCTAATACAGTCTCTCTTAGATACTTTGCGACAAAGGCGTACGAGAGGACACTGGGGGACGAGTTCCGATCGGAGCCCATGGGTGAGTCTACGGCGCGTGTGACAATTACCAGGGGGGACTAATTGCGCAGATATTGGGCTTTGATCAGTGTTGACGTAACAAGAAGGAATGATGACGAATAGGTAGCGCAGCGGGGAAGCGGTCGGTCAGGGTCACCATGTACAGGAGAAAAGTCTAGTTGGATGATACCCCGGCCCTGTGTCCTATGTAGAGCGATATGACAACGTGAATTCAATGAAAGGCTGCACGTTTGGGCCCTATCGAGGGCCAGAGCTGTCCGAATCGATCGCCCGCAGTATTGCCCATCCGTTGAGCCGAGAATAGTCAAGCTGTCGCCACAATCTATGCATATGCCATGTTTCTTGGCGATCAAATTGGTTTCGTGCCCTGGTTCGTGGGGGAACCGATTTGAGTTAGGGTCGTTGAACGGTGATTGACGGACGGTAGACGTAACATGGCCGGGCCGACGAGAGATCTGGACGCCACCGGAGACAACACCAGGGCAAGGAGGTCGACCGTGTGGGCTGCAGGTACGTGGTCCGTCAAGGAGAAAAGGAGGAAACGACGTTGTGGGCGGGATACGACATGCCATTGCTGCTGGACGGGGTTCCCTTGTCATCCCATTCAAACACAGGAAAACAGATCTCGCTCGGCCAACGTTCAGGCCCGTCACTCCGTCGGCTATCCATCACCGCCGTTGGGTCCACGGGACCAAAAGCCAGGATACATACATCCTACCTGCCTACCGACAACCTACATGAACCACCCACTCGCTATTACATAACACCCCGTCCCCCTGCCCAGCGCCAAGGACCAGGATGTCGACTCGCTCGGCATCGACCTCGACAGCCTCGTCCTTGTCCTCGGCGGCGACGACGCGGCTCCCGACAAGCTCGCGCCCGACCAGCAGCTACCTGGACCGCCAGGCGTCGGCCGACCAGGGCATCGGACTGAGTTTCATCTATGTCATCAACTCGAGCAGCGCCGTGAGTCGTCCAGTCCCGGTCACCGAGCTATCGCT
>JASZXS010000527.1:0-10172 GCA_035521475.1 Tremellales sp. Uapishka_1 | reverse complement strand
CAAAAGTCTTGTACAAACCACTACCTCTCTGACAAGATGCACGCTGCGATCAGAACATCCCTCCGAACAGCATCCCGAGGTGCGGTGTCTTCGAGCGTAAGTTGGCGTTCGGGCCGGGGGAAGGGGGAAGAAAGCAGGGTCGCGAATGCTATTGGTGGAGAAAAGAGACGGGGTGGAGGAGAGCGACGAGGGGGCCAAGGGCAGCAAGGGCCACAGTGCTGACTATTATCGCAGGCTCGGAGATTCGCTCCCATCGCTGGATCCGCCGTCCGAACGTACGCTACCGCCAAGCCCGGTATGTAAACGTATCCCTCCGGGGCATCCCTCGAGTGTGACAATTCACTGACGTTTCGTCATCTCTTCTTGGTTTCCCCGATCTCCATCAATCCTATCAATCCACCGTTAACTGTCCCCTTACCTCTCTTTACATCATCCACCGCCACGGTAATCGCCCGTCTCCGTCTTCACGCTTCGGCCGATTTTTGCGCGTCATTCCGCACCTCTCCCATTCCACCCCGTTTGCGCTTTCACACTCTCACCTCCACCTACAGCCGCGTCCGAGGTCTCCTCTATCCTCGAGGGCCGGATCGCCGGTGCTTCCGTCGGTGGTGATGTCCAGGAAACCGGTCGAGTTCTCAGTAGGCTTGCATTCCCCGTTCCCTCCTGGCACCTACTGATCCATCGCAGCCATCGGAGATGGTATCGCCCGTGTCTACGGTCTCCGAAATGTCCAGGCCGAAGAGATGGTGGAGTTCTCCTCGGGTGTCCGGGGCATGTGCTTGAACTTGGAAGCCGACAACGTCGGTGTCACCATCTTCGGTAACGATAGATTGATCAAGGAAGGCGATACCGTCAAGCGAACCGGACAGATTGTGGATGTCCCCGTCGGACCCGGACTCCTCGGTCGAGTCGTCGACGCTCTCGGAAACCCCATCGATGGAAAGGGACCCATCGACTCGATCAGCAGAACCCGAGCCCAAGTCAAGGCTCCCGGAATTCTTCCCCGACGATCCGTCAACGAGCCCATGCAGACCGGTTTGAAGTCTGTCGACTCGTTGGTCCCTGTGAGTGTCGCGATGAGTCATCTTGCAAGCCCCAACTGACAGAGAATGATAGATCGGTCGAGGTCAGCGAGAGTTGATCATTGGTGATCGACAGACTGGAAAGGTCAGTTAATGTAACCTTTTCCGTGCGGACAACTCACTGACGTCTAACAGTCTGCCGTTGCCATTGATGCCATTCTCAACCAGAAGAAGTGGAACGATGGCCAGGAGGAATCCAAGAAGCTCGTAAGTGATGCACAATCTGCCAAGGGGCGTGGCTGAACTCCCCCTCCCCCCCAAAAAAGTACTGTGTCTACGTCGCTGTCGGACAGAAGCGATCCACCGTTGCCCAGCTTGTGCAGACGCTCGAGGAGAACGACGCCATGAAGTACACCATGTAAGCTATACTTGCGGTCGGAAGGATTGTATCAAGCTTACATCCGCTTAGCGTCGTCGCCGCCACCGCCTCTGAAGCCGCCCCCCTCCAATATCTCGCCCCCTTCTCTGGTTGTGCCATGGGAGAGTGGTTCCGAGACAACGGAAAGCACGCCCTGATCATCTACGACGATCTGTCCAAGCAGGCCGTTGCCTACCGACAAATGTCTTTGCTCTTGCGACGACCCCCAGGACGAGAGGCCTACCCCGGAGATGTCTTCTACCTCCACTCTCGATTGTTGGAGCGAGCCGCCAAGATGAACGAGAAATACGGAGGTGGATCCCTCACTGCCCTGCCCATCATTGAGACCCAGGGAGGAGATGTGTCCGCTTATATCCCCACGAACGTTATTTCCATCACCGGTGAGTTACCGACCCCGTTTTTCATGCAGTAGAAGGGCATCGTGACTGATGTTCTGTTCAGACGGTCAAATCTTCTTGGAAGCCGAACTTTTCTTCAAGGGTATCAGACCCGCTATCAACGTCGGATGTGAGTTGGACTGCGGGTACGAAAGTTACAGTGCTCATCATCTCTCGCAGTGTCCGTCTCTCGAGTCGGTTCCGCCGCCCAGACCAAGTTGATGAAGTCTGTCTGTGGATCTCTCAAACTTTACCTCGCCCAGTACCGAGAAGTGGCCGCCTTCGCCCAATTCGGTTCTGATTTGTGAGTCTATGATGCATGTTACGCACATCCTCCTCTAATACTTTAACCAGGGATGCCTCCACCAAATACCTCCTCAACCGAGGTTCGCGTCTCACCGAGTTGCTCAAGCAGCCCCAGTACTCCCCGTACGTTTTACCGTTTTAGTCACGTCACACCCCGTCCTGACGTCCCCTTCAGCATGGCCACCGAAGTCATGGCTCCTTTGATCTACGCCGGTGTTAACGGTATGCTCGACAAGATCCCCGTCGAACAGATCACCGCCTGGGAGAAGTCTTTGTATGTCGTTTTAAAGTATTCCCTGCTTTCTCAGCTGACTCTCCGACAGCGTTGCGCAATTGACGTCGCAACACACTGCTCTCCTCGAGAAGCTCGGTGGAGGTGTCCTCACCAAGGAGCTCGAGGCCGACATCAAGAAGGTCATCTCGGACCACGTCGCCGACTTCTCTGCCTAAACGCCTCGTCTCGAAGGGAGAAGGGTGGACGTAGATTTCGGATGCAGTCGGGTAGTCGATATGAAAGAAACTAAACGCATTGAAATGTTCACACGCGGAAAGGCGCCAGCACCGACTTTATACTTGCCCAGCGAACGCCAATGCTACGGAAGACGTACAGGAAGAGGGGCTACGGCTGCATTGTCTCAGGTTGATTTTGATGATGTCTTCGTTCTTGCTGAGAGGGGAAGCTTGTCGGCGAAAGAGGCGGAAGGAGGTGTTGACTCTGCGGGAAGCCGAAAGTGGTCCTATGCTATGAGGATCTAGCAACGAGCATAACTCTAGGATCGCGTAGTGATTATTGGATAAGCGTATTGTGGTGTGGGATGTGGCAGCTGTCGAAGGGCAGTCGTTGTGAGTAGGTGGTGCTGGCGATACTCGTAAATCGTAATGCGGTGGAGTCACGATATTTGCTCATTTCTGAGCGGATAGGTGATTCTCGATTGCGGATGCCACGATGCGGACGAAGTGCGGCAGATAGGCTATACCACTGGCCTCTTCCCACGGAGGATGATTGATTGTGAGAATGGGTACGCAGGGGGCGCCCCAGCTGGAAAGGGATACAACTGGACGGGCTCGGTGGTGTGGCGGAGAGGGGAATGAGAGTCGGGTCCGCCTGATCAGACGCAGCAGCACGCCATCGTCGAGCTCTTCTTGTTGTCGACGAGACAGTGGCGCAGCGCCATGAGGATGAACACCGCCACGCCAAAGCTCAGACAGGCCAGCCCTGCAAACCGGCACTTCTGCGCGTCTTGCAGGCCGAAGGTCGATAGATCATCCAGGTCTGCGGCTGAGTCAGGGTCGAGCTTCTTAGAGAGATGATAAGAGGAGGACGTACTGGCTTGATCGAACGTCGCGATGAAGAGGAGGACGAGGCCGATGATGCTGGACACGCCGGCCAGGAGGCGGGCCCAGTGAGCGCGCAGAAAGGCGAGGATGCCCCTGCGTTCGTTCTCGGGGGCTGGGCGGGTCTCGTAAGGGTTTTCCGTGGAGGCTGGGCGAGGTGCGACCTTGGCGTTAGAGGAAGACGGGGCGAAACACAGCATCGGTGGTCTTCTAACAGGAGAGATGGGACACGGGCCGTATTTCCTGCAACTTCTAAATGTAGCTTGCAGTGGATGGCAGATTTAAGCTACAAAACGGAAGAGAGGCGACAATGGCGGCAGAGACGGACAGCGATCGGCAAACAAAGGGAGTGCGCCAGTGAAAGGACCGTCTCCTTTCCAAAGACTCAAAATATGCAGGGTATCTCTCTTGCTATACTACATCTGTACTCGAATAGTTGTTTCTACAAACCTTGCTCGGCCTTACTCTTTATAGCTCTTCGGACCACGCCTTCGCCTCGGCTTCATCTCCAAGTCCTCCTTTTCCTTCTCCGCGAGCCGTTCTCGTTCGTACGCATCCAACTCTGGCGCGAGGCCGAGTTTCTCCCTCATCTTCTTTCGCGCCTCACGGACATCTGCCACGAGGCGGTCATAGGCCGATGCGTTTTGCGCTAGGACGTGTAATCGTCGTTGCGCCCATTGATACTCCATGTCCTCGGGTGATAGAGGCGGCCCATCGTCGGGATTCGCCTCGGCATCATCGTGCGCCTCGGCATCTAAGTTTCTGTCGTTGACATCGACGACGTCGACATCAGAGTTCGCGTCGGTCGAGTCCGCATCCGATGCCACATCCATATGCATGTCCGCTTGACTCGTCGAGCGAATGCAGATCTGGACGACGGCTTCGGGGATTAGGACGTCCAGCACAAACTGGTCGCGGACGGTGTTAGTTACATCCTGCCTCCTCCATGGAGCACCTACTCGGGCTTTCAGAGCAACACTCAGAGCCTCATATCGATCGGAGCCGATGGGTCGAGGAGGCTCCGCGTCGGTCTGTATTGTTGAAGCCAGGTTAGCTCGCTCCAGGCTGCGTTGGTGCAGCTTGCAGGATGCCCATGGCTTACAGAATGCCCATGCCATCGCAGATCTCGCAACGCCCATCGTCGCATTTCTGGAACAAACACGTCGCCAATGTCGTCGTCGTCAATGTCACCCGTGAGAGCCTCCAGGCCCAGTTGTTTTCTCGTCTCGGACCCATGGAAAAAGTCGTCTGAGCGCCATTTGGCAGGCGGATACTCGTCTCGGAGTACTCGGTGAAGGTGAGGTCGGATCATGAACAGCTGTTCGCGTCTCGGCAAGTCCAGGAAGATCTCGGGCGAGCAGCTGGACCTCGCCCCATCGGGCGCAGGAGTAGCCGCCCGTGTGTCGGCGTCAGACTTGTAGGATTTCTTCCTCTTCACTATTTCGCCGAGCTGCACGAACGGCTCGAAATCAGGCCAGAAAGAAGGAGAAACAGAGCCACGTTGCTCACCACACAACTTGCGACCGCGTTATCGGTCAAGAAGATCACATCCTTGCGGGGGTGCTCTTTCCTCACTCTCGAGGGATAGTGTCGGATCTCGTACTGATCGCCCTTGGTGTTGAACTCCTCGGCAGTTCGAGCGGGAACGAATCTCTTGTACTTGGCCGGCCAGAAATTCTTGTACTGCTCTTTGACTAGGACCGTACATCCATCAAACGCATTGCTGAACGGCCGAAGATCAGCGGCAAGACGCATTGGCGGTAGACACTCGCAGACATACTTCGGTTCATATAATTTCGGAATGAAAATCGCCTCGCTTTCCGCTTCTTTTTCCTCGTTGATTTTTCTTCGTTGCGCCTTCTCCCGCTGTTTCGCCAAACGCTGCTCTTCGACCTCTCTCCGATTGTCCTCGTCCGCCTGGGCAAACGCGTCGCTCATGCTGGGCAATACCTCGTCATCGTCGTCCCATGTGTCCGGCAGCGTGTCTAACGCCCTAGGCGCTGGAGAGAGGGAGCTCGAGCGATGGCTTGGGCCTGGGGTGGGAGATTCAGACCATATCCTCGAGATCCTCTTGTGGAATTGGTCGAAGCCGAGATTGACGTCTATCAGAGTCTCACCGCTCACGATTGGGGATTTCGACGAGGTGCCGACGCGCGTAGTCTGCGTCGTGAGTGGGGAAGTTTCGGCTCCGGCTTTCGGCTGCAGTATTGGTTTGGATTTCCGTTTGATAACGCGTTTAACGGGACTCTTCTCGACGTCAGAATGTCCCGCTGCTGATGGCTTCTCTGACCTCTCGGTCTGAAGTTTACCCTTCGATCTTGACTGAGCATCGATTGTATCGAGCCTCCTTTTCCCGTTCGCCCCGCTGCGCTGCGCCGAGCGAATCTCCTCCGAGGGATGGAGAAGAGGAAAAGGGGTCGCCTCGATGGCGGGTTCGGGAGTCACGGAGTTCTTCGTTTTGTGTGTTGTTTTCGCCCTTGGCTTGGCTGGTATTGTGGACATCGAGGGTTTAAGGGCTGTCGATCTGACCCGCTTTGCAGCTTTAGGATTGGGTTTTGATCCCACGTACCCATCAGACTCGTCCTCCTCCTCGGTTTCGGATTCTGTACTGTCTTCTTCCTCTTCTTCTTCTTCTTCTTCCTCATCCTCATCTTCTTCTCCATCATCCTGAGTCTGCGCTCCAGCCGCAGATCCCTCAGCTTCTCCTGATATTTCCTGCTCCTCCTCATTCCCCGAATCCTCTGCGTTCATTACAGCCTTCTTGGCTTCCACAACTGCATCCCATGTGGATCTCGAGGCTTTCCGCTTGGTTCCGCGCACTGGTACTCCCACCACCTTTCCACTGCGGCTCTTAGACGAGATCGATTCCTCTTGCATGCCGATTCCCTTGGCAATGACGCCAGTTGCGACAAACTTTGCAGGAAGGGACGACCTCGTTCTTTTGGTAACTTTGTGTGATATATCCTGAGAGACTTTCATTGTCGTGGTAGACTCGATCGGCGGAATGGAAGGGAATGATTGTGTCCTCTTCGTCCTTTTCTTTGCGGGTTCGGGTTCCACGGGAGGGATATCGGCAGAGGAGAGTGGGGAAGAAAGTGCCGGGGAGAGTGGAGACGAAGGCTTCACCGCGTCTTTCTGAATCGATCAGGACTGAAGGGGATAGGGAGGATAGACGCACCTGAAGGTTCCCGAGCGAGTGGAGGAGGAGTCAGACGGGAATTGGGACCGCTCTCCTTCTTTCGATTGACGCCATGTGATCTCCTCCCAGACGACTTGGGCCCCAGCATTGTGTTCTCTCCGTCGGGTTGTTCTAGAGTCTTGCGCCCCCTTTTGACTGACGGACGCTCGATGTCTTCGACGGGTTTTGCTGACGACATTTCTCGTTGGGTCCCCACTCTATCCTCCATGATCACATCCTCGTTCGATTCCTCCGCTTCAGACCTCCCTTCACCTGCGGCGGACAGAGGAGGTGTCACTTCCTGCCGCGAAGCTGCCCCTGTGGCTACTCTTCCGCCCAAAAGGCCTCCCCGTCCATTCTTTCTGCCATACTTGTTGCGCACGACCGTTTTGGAAGTTGTTCGCGTAGGTAGTTCGAGTGAAGAGGTTTTCGAGAGGAGAGGCGGAGGCGACAGGGGAGAAGACTGTCGGTCACCTGAAGTCTTCATGGTCTGACCAGCAGCCTCGAATGGATCTTTGCGGCAGTCAATGAAGACTCGCTGGCATCGAGCAATGTCCAGAAACGCGTCCAAGGCGGCGACATTGGGTCCACTGTAACTTGTCACGTGAACCGCTTCCGCTCGTTCGGAGAGCTATTCGCCGAGGGACCCCGCTAAGTCATGTTGGTTGTTGTTCTGAATTTCTTGTCCATTCAGCTCGACGTGGTCGGTGATTGTCGTTGTGTTGTTCAGTACTTGCGGACTCCAGGAAAGACGGTAGTAAGGGTCCGGAGCTTAATGCCACCAACGGATCAAAGAAGAAGCCGACAAGCAAGCTCGAAACGTACTCTGCCCCGTTCTCTCCTTCACACTCTCCACCTCGGATACAGCTTGGTTGCGAACGATCAGTCGAAACCATCTCGTTATGCCCGCGCTCGAAGCTTCCAAAGAGAAGGCGCACGTTTACGACATCCCCAAGGTTTCGTTCCGGGTGGTTGATGACGACAAGACGTTACTTGTTCCTGCTGGGGTCCACTCTGTAAATGCCCTCCAACGTTGCTTACTGTCTGGCTGACCATTCTACCTTCAGGAACAGAGTCGATCGTATGGCTGTGAGACTATTCCTCACCCCTTATAAAAAGTCCTAGCTCATCTTCGCTTAGATAATGACTTCTCTGATTTCACGCGACCAGAGCACTATATCCGATATATAGGTGAGCTGGTCCTCCTTACATCTTCTTCTCAAGTAAGCTCATCAGGGGTGGCAGAGCCCATCGAGTCGGAGCTCGCTGTCCAAGTGGAGTATGACATGGACGAGCAGGGTGAGCAACGCTTAACCTTCGGAGGAAGGAGGATGGCGCTTATTAGTTACCTGTAGATCAAGAATGGCTGGATGCGATCAACGCCGAAAGGAAGAAAGACCAATCCGGACCAATATCCTACGAGGTCTTCGAGATCATCATGGACAAGCTGGAGAAGGAATGGTTTGATCTGGTGATTTGGCCTACACCGTTGCAAATGATGGCTGCTGAGCTCTGGCTTATCAGATCAAGCGCATACCGCAACCGGCTTCGCATTTGCCTGTAGAGGACTCGAAATGCTCAATCTGCGACGATGGGGAGGGCGAGAACTCGAATGCTATCGTTTTCTGTGATGGGTGTAATTTGGCGGTACATCAAGGTGAGTCTGGCCATAATCTAGAGGGTGTGAGTTAACGACTGAATGGTTGCAGATTGCTATGGTGTCCCATACATCCCGGAAGGACAATGGCTCTGTCGAAAGTGTACCGTCTCCCCAGAAAATCCCGTTGTGAGTGCGAAGCCCGGCTTAGTGACAAATAACTAACGCTGATCAGTCCTGCCTGCTATGTCCAAACGAAGGAGGCGCTTTCAAGCAAACGTCCACTGGTCATTGGTGTCATCTGCTCTGTGCCATATGGATACCAGAACTCGGTGTCGGTAACGCCATGTATATGGAGCCCGTAGAAGGAGTGGAAAGTATACCGAAGAATCGGTGGAAGCTGGTCAGTTTATGTGTCCTTACCTTCTCGATCGAGAACTGACGTGTCTCCGAAGATCTGCTCCCTTTGCAAAGAAAGGGTCGGAGCATGTATTCAATGTGAAAACAGGAATTGCTTTACCGCCTTCCATGTCACCTGTGCCAGGCAGATGGGTCTATTGATGACCATGAAGACTGCCGAGAATGGCGGCATCTTGAGATGCTTCTGCGACAAACATCTACCAGTCAGTTTCTTTCTTTCGTATCTGAAGCAAAGACCTGACACAGCTCTCGCTTCAGGCTCATTCTCGAGATGACTTCGAATCCGAGACTGCTTCCAACCTCTCGTCGGTGACTCCTGCCCCACGGAAACATCGCGGAGGATCAGTCGGCGGATCCCACAACCCTCAGATAGCCGTCACAACCAAGTCTGCCCGAGCGCATGCGAAATCGTATCGACCCGGTCCTCCTATCGTTCCCGGCATGATCCTGAAGAGGCTGTATGATTACGTGCAGAAAGTTCAGATACGCAAGAGGCAGCCCTTTGTGGAGAGACTGTGCAGATACTGGAGTCTGAAGAGGGAGGCGAGGAGGGGCGCACCGCTGTTGAAGAGGCTGCATTTGGAGGTGAGTTGCTCAGATCAGCGAACAGAATCCCAACTGATCTGAAACTCAGCCTTGGACAGCTTCAAACGCCTCCAAACAAGAAACGGAGGCTGAAAAGGCGAAGAAGATGCAGGTGCGTGCTGCACCTATTTCAGTAACGTTTTTTAAGCTGACCAACTTGCCTTAGCTCTTAATCGGATTACGAACCGATCTCGAGAAGGTTAGGATGCTTGCTGAGCTCGTCAGGAAACGAGAACGAGAAAAGCTGCGCCAGGCGCAGGTCCTGAAGGACATTGTGGATGGCTTCATCTTTCCTTACTACGCAAAACTGAGGTTGACCTTGGAGAGGATCTCGGCGTGAATTGATACACTCCTTGTACGTATGATGAAGCTGATGAGCGATTCAGGATGGACCGAAACGAATTCTTTCTCCAGCTTGTTAGCAAAACGGACGTGCCGGACTACTACGGGGTCGTCAAGGAGCCAATGTGCTGGTTGTCGATTGACGAGAAGCTGGAGAAAAACACTTACTGGAACGTATCTGACTTTAAGGTAAGTTGTATCTTACCTGCACCTTCCACCTTGAAGGTTTTGGCAATAACATCCGACTCTCTCTTAGCGCGATGTCATCCTCGTTCTCGACAACGCCATGCTCTATAATGCAAAAGATACACCATGGCACCGCGCAGCTGATAGGATTAAGAAGAACGCCCAACCTCTTCTGGATGAGCTGGACGATATTACTAGCCAGTCTACTTTCGTTACCCCGTCTTCGCATCAAGCTCTTCCACACTACAGAATCGACCAAGTAGGGGATCTCGAGCCCTCTTCATTGCTTCTCGAAACTCTGCTCGGCCACGACGAGGAGGACCCCGATCGAGATCGTCTAGCTGGGCTCTTTGCTTTCGAGATGGAGAAGCCCAGACCGCCGACT
>JASZXS010000526.1:0-10248 GCA_035521475.1 Tremellales sp. Uapishka_1 | reverse complement strand
GTCTCCCCCTCCCGCCAGAACCTCTCCATCCCAATCCCACAACCCCGTCTCGATCCCACATCGATACCCACGGTCGTATCTTCGCTTTCCCTGGGCAGCCAAAGAGTCCTTTCCCTTCTTGTACTGGGTGACCTTGTGGGGAGTGTGCTTTCTGCAGGTCTTGCCCTTGCAGTCTGGTTGAGATCGTCAGCGATCCATTCATCCGCTTCTTTCCCCTTCTCCAGACGCACATGTTCGTCGGGTTCTAAGCGCGCGAAGAGAATCTCGTCAGTTCCTGCTTCCTAATCCCATCCAGCTGACTTCGATTAACATACTTGGGACTGACACGAATCGTCAGTACGACATCTTAATACGAATCCACCGCCAGTGACTCACATGTTGACCCTACGATATTGCGAGAAAAGAGAGTCCGCGCATCAGCATCGCACCCTCGTCGCTGCCTCCCCTGGTCCCTACTCACATTTTGCCGATAGGATACTGCTGTCGGATGGAGGAGAAGGAGACTTTTGGTGCAGTCAAGGCGTTTGGTGGCGGTCGGAGATCACCCAGTGGAAAACGCCGACGAGGCAGTTTCGTGGCATTAGGTCCAGTGGCACACGGGAATATACAGGACGAATTCACTGCGTTTAATCCCAGGTCGCTACATGAGAAGTGTGGCTATTCTGCTTCTCAAGTGGTGGAGTCGAGCGTGGTCCCAAATGGCCACTGGAGACGAGGCAGACGAGCGGGCATGAGCATGATACACGCTCATACATTGCAGTCCAGTAGCCCAGTCTGGGGGTCACGTAGCCGTGGAGGTTCCGTCGATGATCGATCGAAATAGTCTCTCGATCCCTCATGAAGCGATGCTCAAGATCTGCGACGTATACTCATGCATCGTATCTCTCTTCTTCCACCGACTCAATCACCCGCTACCCTCTCACGCGAAACCTCGCTCCTTCTCCTCATTGTCCTCTAGCTTTTGGCCATTTTCTGCAGTATCGGTGTCAACTCAATGAAAGCGGAACGAGTGTCGTCCTTATAAGGCTTGCCGTTTGAGCTCTCGAGCCATTGATCGAGTTCCGAGTGGCGTTCACTCCCGGTGGTCCCTCTGTATTTCCTTAGCGTCGTCACTACAAGAACGCCATGCAGCTTACGGCTTTCGCAATTCCTTTGTCCATGCGATCACACTGTCGTACTCGAATTGAGCAGCGGCAGTTTGTACAGCGTCGATCTGAATCCAGGTCAGTTCGGCTTGTATAAAAAGCTCAGAGTCGGTGGTTGGGGGGGGGCGTGCGAGTCTCGCCTTCGTACTTTGTGAATTTTTTTAAGTGCTTCCTAGAAGACGACATTAAGGAGGTAGGCGCGTTGATTATGTCAAGAGTGTTGATTGTATCAAGTGGATTGATATGACACAAACGCTTCACTCGACAGCTATTTGTACTGCTCCGGGCGTAAAACTCGATCAGTCAATGAATGGATCCTCAACTTCTCTGCTTAGATTATCTTGCTGATGGTTCTTTTCATGCGCCATTGCACGAAAAAGGTGTGCACTAGGGAGACTTCTACCTACTACTTCTCAAGTGACAAAGCTGAGAAGCCTCGAGCGTCACGATATCGTAATCGCGGAGGCGTCTTCGAGTCAATGAAGGGATCCGCGCTTCTGCTTCATTTGTCACGCTAATCGTTCGCTTTATACGCCGTGGTACGTGAAAGGTGTGCACCATGGACGTGCGATTATCCTGCTTCTCAGTGGCGAAGCTGAGAAGCCTTGACGTCACCCTATCGCCTCGCGAAGGCGTCTATTCGGTACACGGACGGGTCGTTTCGGGACAGAATGCGCGATTATCCGTCCGCCCAAGAGCCTGGTGGCATGCCAAGGGAGAGGCTGACATGATATACCATGATGTCTTCGGCTCCCTTGTTCAAGACTTCTATATCAAGACGATGGATAGCCAGCCCGTGCGGCGGATACCAGTCGCGTTTGTTGCGCCCACCTTCCTCTGAGGTGTACGAGGTGTCGAATGACACTACCAAGCTTGTCTCCTTGGACAAGATAGACAGATTCTCGGTTAGCACAGTAAGCAGACTGTTCTCTTATTGCCCCGCTTCTTCGACATCGGTACAAGCGATGCAAGGCGTGACTCCTGCTTTCTGGGTGGCAAATCGGGATGGAGATCTTTGCTGAAATGCACTCGGTACAGATTGCCCCCAGCCGGTCAAGATGTGTTCCAACCAATAGGAGAATGCATGGGTGATAACCGGACCCGAATACTATACCGGTCGCTTCCGATTGTCATTCGTAAACAAAGACGCAAGGGGGAAAGTTCTCCTGGTCTGACTTCCGATTTCACTATCGTTCCTCTCCAGCGATACGAACTGCCGGGAAGGAACAGTTCATACATCTACCAGTCCCAAGCCTACCACGCGATCTTTCTCAAAAACGGCCTGATGATCTCGACTGCTTCGTCGAGGTGCGTCTCCAGCACAAAATGTCCGCCGTCTAGAAGCACCAGTTCCGTTTCCGGAATGTCAGTCTTGAACGCCTTCGCGCCAGGAGCGATAAAGGCCGGGTCGTTCTTGCCCCACATAAGAATGGGGAGCCCGCTCGCCTTGAGCCAAGCCTGCCAAACGGGGTATAGACGGACGTTCTCGCCATAGTCGAACAGCATGTCCAGTAGGCGCTCTTCACGCCCCTGAATGTTGAGCTTGTAATCAAGCATCCACGTCGACGGGTCGAGGCGATCCAGGCGGTTGTCCGGAGTCCCATTGACGTACTGTCCCTTCAGAGGATTCGCGAGCACGGCGCGATTCTTCTCCCGGTGGTGGGGCGAGTCGCGCGTTCCGTGGTCCCACCTTTCGCGCCGATTCGCCCAGTACGGCATCCCGAGACCGTCTTCGTACAGATTGCCGTTCTGAGTGATGATGCCCCGCACCGTGAAGTGAGACCCACCGCCATTGTCGAAGAGGCGGAAGAACACCGGCGTGCCCCAGTCAAAAATGTAGACCGCAAAGTCGGTCATCTTTACCGCGTCAAGCCAGTCCGCTATTGCTTTCGACAGATTCGCAAACGGTCACTGGTAGCCTTCAGGAGTGGTAGTGTGTCCGAATCCTGGCAAATCCGGCGCCAGCACGGTGTAGCCTTCATTAGCGAGCAGTGGGATCATAAAACGGAACTGGTTGGATGACGAGGGGAAGCCATGAAGGAGTAATACGTTTCGCGGCTGCTTAACGACGTCTGTGGTGGGTTTCGATGCGGCGTAGTGGATGGTCACGCCGGAATCGAATTGGACAGAGTGATACGTTGTGATGGTCATGGTGATGGATCTTGGGCTTCGTGTGGAGAGCAACATGTCGCGCAGTGGGTCCGTCTATGTATTCGTTGACTCTGTTGATGGGAGCGTTGAGGTGAGTCAGCCTGTGAGTCAGCACCGGGCTGACTCATCATCAACTGACCTACCTGCTGCGCCATGTGCGGCCTCTACCTACTCCTCACAGATCTCCCAGGAACCTCGCAAAAGCGCTAGCAGCCAGGAAGGCGTGATGATCCCCTGGCTGACTCAGCGTGCTCGGAACTGGCGATCCAAGGGGGGTACAAATCATGTTAGGGTGCGACGTTCCGCAATGCATGCAGGTATCGCTTAGCGTCGGGAGCAGCCAGACAACTTCGAGCGGGAGCTGGAGTTCCACAAACGGTGAGAGAGCACTCACTTTCGGGAGGTGTTACCGGACGGTGAGGGGAGCCACTGATGTCGTAAGACTCCGCGGGATCGGGCAAACGGCGAGGGGATAACCATGTGGTCGGATGACTCAGCATGACCAAGCAATTTGAGCGCGGATGTCTCGTCAACCTACACTACATATAGTGAGCAGCGGGCTGCCATCATGCCCATCACAGTCCCCTCATCACTGCATCGCTCACTCGAATTGAATACACACCATGTCCATCCAATCACTCAACACCAACCTTCCCTCTGGGGCCGCGGTCCACTATCTTTCCTCGGGACCGGACACCGCCCCCGTCCTCTTGCTCCTCCACGGCTTCCCCACCTCTTGCATACAGTACAAAGAGCTCATCACCCAACTCGCTCCGTCGCTTGGTGGGAAATACCGGCTTCTTGCGCCCGACCTTCCCGGGTTTGGTGAAACCACGGTACCCTCGAACTTTACGTACACGTTTGCCGCCCTCGCAGACGTCATTGGCGAATGGTTGGACGCGCTGTCGATCACCTCGTTCTCGGCGTATATTTTCGACTATGGCGCTCCGACCGCGTTCCGCCTCGCGCTTGCGCGCCCCAAGGCGCTCAAAGCCATCATCACACAGAACGGCAATGCCTACGAGGAGGGGTTGGGCGACTTCTGGGCGCCACTCCAGGCGTGGTGGGCCACGGGCGACGCGAACGATGCGTGGCGCAACAAAGTCCGCGGTGCAGCGCTGACTGTCGAGGCTACCAAGGCGCAGTATCTCGACGGTGTGCCCCGGAATTTGGTGGACAAGGTTCCCGCGTCAGCCTGGGAGGGCGACTACGAGAACAATATCAAGGGCAAGGAGGACATTCAGCTCGACCTATTCTTCGATTACCGGAAAAACGTCGAGCTCTATCCCCGCTTCCAACAGTGGATGAGGGAGAGCGGTGTGCGGGTATTGGCGGTCTGGGGGAAGAACGATATCATCTTCACCCCACCGGGAGCAGAGGCGTTCAAGCGCGACGTCAAGGATACCACTGTCGTGCTCCTCGATGGTGGTCATTTCTTGCTTGAGACGCATGTCAAGGAAGTGGCTCAGGAGGTAGCGCGATTCTTGAAGAGGGGCGATGCAGCATGAGCGGAGATTGGTAAAGGAGGGAGTGGCAGCGGAAGCAATTGGAGGAAGGGGCCAGTCGCCAAGTCCAAGTTTTGATCCCCCTTGTTACCTTCCGTCATGCATCCAATACCACCACTCGGCTGCCATAGCGCGTCCAAACACGTCAATGTAGCTGCGAGCCCTGTAGCCGCCGTGGCAGTGAAGGCTCACCGTTGCGCTGAGAAGCGAATTCCATGGTTTGTGCCACGTGGGGACCGCAACTACGGAGACACCTGAGAGGGCGGCCTGGCAATATTTGCTGCCTCTCATACACCATGACTCTACCTCGCCCACCCATACTCAGAGGACCGCTCAAGCTGCAGGCGATCCGTCGCTTTCATGCGAGCCATCGAAACCGGCAGATCGTAGAACAACTCGAAGAACGGGGCTTCGTTGCTGCTATCACGAGGTACCCCATTTCCTCTTTATTTGATTGCCGAGATGAATCCTGAGGTCATGTCGCAGTCCTAAAATCCACGACCTCGTGTCGTCTCGTACGACAGTATACGCAGGAGTGGACCCGTCCGCGTCCTCGCTGCATGTCGGGAACCTCCTCCCTCTCCTGGCCCTGCTGCATTTCCGTAATGCAGGCCATCGCGTTCTCGCTCTGGTACGTCTCCGGCCCCGAAGTGGACCTACCGAGACCAGCGACCTGAGTGGGAGATGTAGATCGGAGGTGCGACGGGCTCGATCGGCGATCCATCCGGCCGCTCGACGGAACGACCTTCGTTGAGCCCGGACCAGCTGGAACACAACGTCGAAGGCATCACCACGCAAGTCAAGCGTTTCTTTGACCGGGGCACGGAATATATGTCTCGGCGCAAGGGCAAGGGTAAAGAAACGGAGGAGCAGGCGGAACGAGGAGAAGTGGTCGTGCTCAACAACCTCGACTGGTTCAAGGAAATCTCGTTTCTCGATTTCCTGCGTACGACAGGCAAGATGTCCAGGGTGGGCACGATGATTGCGCGTGACAGGTAGGTCCCTCTGTCCACCACCTCCAGGAGGCTTTGGCTCATGTCTACGTCATGACAGCGTAAAGACCCGCCTGAACTCGGACCAGGGTATCTCGTTCACGGAATTTTCCTATCAGCTTCTCCAAGCGCACGATTTCGCGCATCTCTACCGCACGCAGGGATGCAAGATCCAGCTGGGCGGCTCGGATCAATGGGGGAACATCGTCTCGGGGATCGATCTCATCCGGCGACAACAGACCCCGACACTGACATCCTCCTCGGCGTCAGAGACTACGCCCCCCGCCGACGAATCGGCCTTTGGGTTGACGATACCCTTGCTGACCACCTCGACCGGGGAGAAATTTGGCAAATCAGCTGGGAACGCCGTATGGCTCGACGAGTCCCGGACTTCGATCTCGGATTTTTACCAGGTGTGTCCTTGATCATCCTCCTCCCCTCTCCCTGATCGCCATTCACCACACAACGCTGACTTCGATCGACAGTTCTTCCTCCGCTCAACGGACCAGGACGTCGAGCTGTACCTCCGTCTCCTGACGGGTCTTCCGCTCGAACATATCTCCTCCATCATCCGGCAGCACCGGGTACGCAGAATCGGTGTCACATGATCCCGGGAATCCTACTAATACAAGACAGGCCGAGCCCGAAGCTCGAACAGCGCAACGAGCACTCGCAGACGAGGTGACGGAACTCGTACATGGCCGTACGTCTCTCCTCCTTTCACCCTTGCGCGACCCGGCTAACGAGCTTACTCGTAGCGGAAGGCGTCGAGAAAGCCCGCGTGATCGCAGCCGTCTTGTTCTCCACCTCGCTTGCCTCCCTGTCCTCCTCGGCCGTTCGCAAAGCGTTTGCGGACGATCCGCGTCTGGTCGGCGTCTCTTTGGAGCAAGCGATTGGCGTTCCTCTCACCAAGCTCGTCGCGACCTTTGGACGAGATGTCAAATCACGGAGTAAGTCGCCCCTCTCTACATCCGTCTGCCCGCCTATCTCCTGCTGACCAAGAGTGCTCGACAGGTGAAGCGAACCGAATCGTTGCGTCCGGCGGCTTCTACCTCAACAACGAGAGAATCACGGATCCCAAACGGACATTGCTCGAGTCCGATCTCATTGATTCCCACTTGGCCATCGTGCGGACCGGCAAGACATCACATCTGATCCTTCACGTCGACTAGAAGACCAGGACTGGGAGACTCCCCTCTATCTGGCTACCGGGTTCCTACCTTCCCCTCCTCTCTTTCGACCAAATTGGCCCAGCTCTCCGCTCTCCACTGCCATGACCCTAAAACCCCAATGTCGTCATGGCATCATGCATTCATGCACTCGTCCCCCAAAACTCATTCCGTTGTCTCTAAGCCATCCAGCCATGCGACGACCATCCGTCGGGGTTGAAAGTTGTTTGATTGATGGCGGGTAAGTTCGACGGCGGAACCGCATTCCCGTTACCGCCGCCTCCGTTTGCGGGACCGCCGTTGCCGATGGCTTGCTGTTGCTGCTGCTGCTGTTGCTGCTGTTGTTGCTGTTGCTGCTGCTGCCCTTCCCAGCTAAAGGAAAACACCCTCGAGAGGAAATCCTCCGGGACGAGCGGGAGCGAGCTCGCGCTCTGTTGCTGATTATTGGTGTTTTGCGGGAAATAGCTCGCGAGCATCGCTTCGACCGCCGGGTCCAGCTGGGTTGACTGGTTGTACGGGTCGATCGACTGCTGGAGCTGCTGTTGTGGCGGAAGGTAGATCGGGTACTGCGCTTGCTGGATCTGCGCTTGCGATTGCGGCATCGGGTACGCGTCAAAGACGTTGCGCTCAATCGACGCCGAGGGGAACGGCGACGACGTATAGTTGGCCACGGAGGGCGTCGTGCCCGGACCGGTCGGCGGCGAGTCGGCTTCCAGCTGCGCTTGTCGGATCAGCTTCTTGACGGCGCGCTGCAGACCGTGTTCCTCGCTGTCGTCCTCGGGCGATCCGTCGTGCTTCCGTTTACCGAGCGTGATCGATGGGTTGCGACGGGCTTCGACCTCGTCTAGAGAGATCGGACGCTTTCAGTCTGGCTTCCGAACCTCCAAGGCGAACAAATCAACTGACCTAGGAGGAAGTCCATGACTTTGATCGCCCCGCGAGCGGGATGCGATACATCCGCGATACACCGCATCCCGTCCAAAGCGCCCTTGACTTCGTCAATCTTTTCCTGCGTCTCCTTGGAATGCATATCCCTCCTTGCAGTCCGCTGTTCGATATCTTGTCAGCGAGAGGCCCAAACGATATCAGATCCACCGACCAGTAAATCGATGATGACCACCATGCCAGAAACAGCCACTGTCAGAATCGTCAGTCGTCTTTATTGACTCCTGTATCGTGTCGCATACCATAGAATAGCGGAATCCTGTTGGAAGCAATGAGACACGCAATACAACCTTCCTCACACAAGACTTACCACCACTTCTCCAAGAAGGCAGCTGTTCCATTATCCTTTGACATCATTCTCAGACTCGCCCTCGCCGCTCGGATACATTGTTCCTTTGAGTAAGCGAATCTGCCACCCGATCCCATCAGCCAAAGTTTATCTCGCTACGATCCGAGGTCCTCACCGTTCGTCCTCGTATCCTCTGGACAGCCACGGTCGATGCAATCTCAGCATCCTGGAATGAGCGGCGAGGTTCAAGGTGATGCGTTCGTAATAGGCGACCAGATCCCTCGAGTCTTTTGGTGGCGGGATCGGTCCTTCCTTGCCGCCTGATTCAGGCTGGAAGAAGTTGGGCAGCTCCAACATTGCTTTCCGCAGTTCGCCGTCGACTGTCGGGCGAGTCAGTTCCCCGCCACAAATGCGTCTAAGGAGCGGAAGAGAACACACCGCCCAAGCTAAAGAAAAGGAGCATCAGCAAGACCGCCATCCTCGCATAGTCGGTTAACACTCACATGAAGGAATAAGGCGGATTATTGTTGTTATTTGCCTGCCAGATCTGCCTCTGGCTGATCTCTGCAAACTTCAGCTTGGCCAACTGGAACGACATTGCCGTCCTGATCGTCAGCGGCTGGGGTTTAAACGGCTGGCCATCAATGATATCTTCGTCTTCGATATTGGCCGGCAGAGCCGTCTTGATCTGATCTGGCTGGATACTAGCGCAGCGAATACGTCAGCCGGGAAATGGAAACATCCAAGCGACTACCCACCTGCACGCATAGCCATAGCTCGGCGCCAACGCCCAATCTAGATACACCAAATTCCACCACAGTCTCCGACCGACTTCTCGTTGGATCACCGACTCCCATCTCCCTTTCCACATAGCGAGCGGCTTCCCATCGACGGATTGCTGTTCTGCACCGAGTCTCGACAAACCCAACCCTTGCGCCATCTGGCACTACGATAAGCTCGAGACATCTACGCGGAGAGCGAAACCCCCACCTTGATGGCAGCACCGAGTAACGCCCAAGCGGCATCCGCTCTATCCCGGTTGTTCTGCCCAGCGACATCAGCTGCCTGGCCTCTTGGCGGGGATCACAGTGCCACATACCAAGAATACACCGTTTAGTATCAAGGCCTGTAGGCCCTCGATCGTATGTTGCCCCATGAAATCTGAGCCCCATTGCGCCTATCATGCTCACATTGAGGCCGACGAATCACAGACCGGATGAATACATACGCTTCGAGAAGCCCCAAACCATATATCCGGCAGGGTCAAAGCCTCCTCTTCGGTAAAGTGTTTGATGACCTCCGAGTGATCCATGAAGTGCAGACCGAGCTATGGTCGGAAGGTCTTAGCCGTGGTTCAAGCTGGAGCAATGGATACGTACAGTAATGACGACAAGATATAGAGCGACGAATGGCATTGCGATCTCGTGTATCACACGCTCGGAAGGCAGAGACCACAGGTCATTGCACTGCGAGAGGAAGGTCGGTACATGGAAGCCTATGTCGATGGTCAACAGGGAGTATGCGACATGCAGCAGAAACCTACATCGATGCAGCCAGTCGACCTTTTCGAGATACTGTTGCAGATCGAGAAATCAGCATGACATTCGTGGACAGTGTACCGCTGTGAGACACTCACCGTCCGCACACATAGCTCCCCACGCTGCCTGCTCGGCAGTACCCTCGTGATGGCATTGATCGCGACGCCCGTCTTTTTGTAGAACAGCTCAAACACATCCGTCGGGCCGAGGAGGTCCAAAAGCTCCTCTATCCGTGCGGCCTTTTCCTCGGCACTCAGCAACGACGTCTCCTTGTGCGGGTAGGGACCGCTGACGACGCGATCCTCCCCGCCCGCCAGGTGGTAGTTGTTGCCGCCGACCGACTTTGAGACTGTCGACGGGATCCTCGTCCCGAAGTGCGGTAGCGAATGGGACCCTTCGACCCTCGACCGCCCAAAGGCGAGATGCTCGAGTGTGAGCGCGGCGCCCTCCGTGTCCGAGTGGTCGTCGTCGACATTGTGGACTCGGGAGGAGGGATGGGTGGAAGGGTGGGAAG
>JASZXS010000525.1:0-10308 GCA_035521475.1 Tremellales sp. Uapishka_1 | reverse complement strand
CCCCCGCGTCATCGACTCCAACCCTCCTCACATCAAGCCCCGTTGAAGGTGAATCGTGGGCGCTCTACCTGAGGCGTCTCTGGAAAGGCACATCGCCCTTCGATGATCCGCGCTCAGCGTACGCCCAGGAGCAAGAACACACAATAAGTTCAGCACCCGACATCCCGCCAGAGTTTCGGGCAACCAAGAAAGAGAATATGTCGTTGACTGAGGCGATCGAACTCTTCAAGGAGGCTGCAAGCCAAACAAATAGGGCCAAAAGTCTGCTGACGGGTCCCGGCGGCGTTTGGCTCGAAAAGTTGGCGAATCCTCAAGTCCCGACCGGTAAATCTGAGGAGACGGCGAGAATCTATAGTTATTACTCGGATGCGGCGTTGATCGGACTGGAGAAATTCTGCGAGCAACACTATGGCAAGGACGGAAAGCACACAATGGGAGTGCAGACGGTACTGGCCCACCTTCAGGATGATTGGAGGAAAAGTAATCTCGACATGATGGAGTGGGAAAGAATGGTTCGTTCCCTTGTCCACCTCGAAGCAGAGTCCCGATCAACTGATGACGCAATACCGCAGCATACGGTGGACCATCTGGTGACCCGCCTCAATACGGCATACAACGAGATAGCGACGGCGCCAGAAATCGACGAGGAACACGGAGCAGCTCAATCCAGATGTCTATCCATAATTGACAGCATCATCAAATACACGAGTCAGTTGACCAGCAACCAGCTCGAGGAAGAGATAGACTGGATGAGCTCGGTCTACAAAAAGCTCCGCACAGACTTTTCCGACTTTTTATCAAAAGCGCAGAGTACCGTCTCGCGATTGCAGCAGAGTGGCATGTTGACAGAAAAGCCGAAGAAGGGGTCGAAGTCATCGAGCCAGCCTTCCTCAGAGGATATAAAGAGGTTGAGGGAGATGATCAAAGAGGAGCAAGAGAAGTCGGGGCAACCATTCTCTCAAGACAGTCAGCCAAGCGAAGAGATACGGGAAAAGGTGATGAAGCGTTGGATGGAGGAGAAGCAGAGTGCATCCCAGGGAAGCTCATCACAGTAGGAAACATCTCGAGGGACGACGAGGAAGGCCCATTGCGCAGCAGAAGTAGCCCCTTGTACATTGAGGTACTCGTATTCCGCTTCGTCCTGCGAGGACCACGGAGAGAGCGAGGAATATGCAAGCTTGAGGACGGAAGCAAAAGCCACATTGACGTTGCCATTGCGATCGCAGGTATCGGAGATGTAATTCTGTGCGCCACGTGCGTTAAATCCGATGCCACATTCAGCTCATTGGCATCCTTCCCTCTCCGGCCTGTTGGACTTCACGACGCACCGTTGGTATCCTCATCCATCAACAGGCTTATAGGTGAGTGGAGTCGTGGAGTTTGCAGGGGGATTACACTGACGATCCATATAGATCTCTCAAAATGGTGCGTCTCCTATCATTCTACTAGAAGAGGTCGGAGCGGACAGCGGAGAGACAGATTGGAGGATGAAGATTGGGTGACTCGGGGTCGGAAGATGGCAAGAAGCGGGTAGAAGGGTCTGCGGGAGGATGAAAGAGGGGGCGGAAGATCTTGAAGCGGTGTAGGGATTGGCTGGACGGTGGATGGGAACGGTGTAAACAGCAAGTCCCAGAGACTGATCAACAAAACTTAGGCCGAGACCAAGACCGCCGCCGTCAACCCCATGAAGGAGCTTCGAATCGAGAAGCTCGTCATCAGTGAGCCCTCCCTATCTCGGATGGCATCCGTGAACGGAAGTGCTGATTGCTCTTCGCAGACATCTCCGTCGGAGAGTCCGGTGACAGACTTACTCGAGCCTCCAAAGTCTTGGAACAATTGACCGGTCAATCCCCCGTCACCTCCAAGGCCCGATACACCGTCCGATCTTTCTCCATCCGAAGAAACGAGAAGATTGCCGTCCACGTCACCATCCGAGGACCTAAAGCCGAGGAAGTTTTGGAGCGAGCCTTGAAGGTCAAGGAGTACGAACTCCGAAAACGGTGAGCCAGCATTCTGCACCATCGAGGAAGAGTTACGGTGGACCGGGAGACGGTACGAACATGTGGTTGTGGGGTGGCGACGGAGGCGTAAACGAGGGACGAGAGGAATGGTGCCAAGGACGAAGAGAAGTAGACTCTTTTGCTGATCCTCGTTGCAGAAACTTCTCCGAGACCGGTAACTTCGGTTTCGGTATTGACGAGCACATCGATTTGGGTATCAAGTACGACCCAGGAATCGGAATTTTCGGTATGGACTTGTGAGTTACTGTTCTGTATCGAGCGTCGAGTTGGTTTCTGACGAAATGAATCCTTCCTCTCTATCCCAATTTCCAAATCACTCCTACCGTACTCCATCCTCCCATGCCATCGCCATCCACCAATCTCATATTCCTACCGCCTCCAGCTACGTCGTCATGGGCCGACCGGGTATGCGAGTTGCTCGACGAAAGCAGAAGACTGGACGAGTGGGATTCCAGCATAAAGTCAAGCCCGACCAAACCGTTGCTTGGTTCAAGCAGAGATTCGACGGTATTGTCGCTCGTTAATCAGAGGGATTAGGAGAGATGTACACATTATGACACTTTTTCTTGGTTTCGTTTCGTTCAGTCTGCCTTCGTGGCTCAACCCGTCTGGCCCGCAGTCCGCCAGCTCATACTGACACCCCTTTCAAAATGCCAGCAAGGAGATCCTTTCAAGACCCGACCCCGATGACAACAAAGGACGGTCAAGAGCTGACACTCCGACGAGTCGCTGATGTATGCCGGAGTCAGCTTTGCTTTGCAAGTCCGCTTTCATATCAGCTATCGGAGCTCTACTCGTCAGACGGCTATCAGTCATCGCCGCTTCAATCCCACTGCAAGAAAGCAAACCGACCACGATGCAGCGATTCTTCACTGATTCCTACCAGTCGATTCGGCCTTCTGGACTCGGGCCAGGAAGAGGAAGAGGTCGTTCTTCCATGAACCTTGCCGTCCTACACGGTCAGCGGGGCACCATGAGCATGCCCACGAGTCCCGTAGGGCGAATGGCGAATGACTGGGGAGAGATGGTAAGTGGTCCAATACGGTGGAAGACGGGACTGATAAAGGAGACGAAGCCGCAATCCGCTCAAGCGTATTTCGGAGCCCAGCACACCTCTGGAGAGGTAGGTGATCTGATGAATGTCGTGCATGTCCTCTTGCTGATCGACTCGCAGACGCAGCAGTATGGAGCCCTTCCGACTGCGAAGGAAGACTCGTTCGACTATCCGTTCATCTCCCCGGTTGGTTTCGACGGGATGCAGGATCAAGACTCGTCAACGTCGGGAGGACGGGATCGGAAGAAACGCGCGCAGGTGAGAATCGCCTGTACGCATTGCCAGCGGGCGTGCAAGAAGTGCTCGAACACGAGGTGAGCCGATCCATCGGTGGAAAGAGGTCGAGGCTGAGGCGGGTGGCAAACCAGACCCTGCGAGCGATGTGTCAAGTACAATCTCAAGGACTGCGTCGACTCGGTGCGAAAACCTAGGAAGAGTGGGATCAAGCGGTGAATTTCTTGGGATGAGGTGATGTTATGCACAGCTGACAACCCTTCCACCCTAAAGAGGACCGTATAAACGACGTGCATCGTCGAAATACCACCACACGCAGTCGTCGGGCACCATGCCCGCCCAATCCGCACCTGCTTCAGCTCACGGATCACAGGTCTACACGCCACCCGCTGCTGCCTTCCTCTCGGGACCGCAGTGGATCAACGGCCAGAGGGTTCATGGCCCCCCTCGTCCCGAACCGCTCTATCCCGACACCCAGCTACTCGACCACTTCCCCCTCAGCCTGCACTCGCAAGACGATCCCTTCAGCCGGGCGGTCAGTCCCATCAAGCAAGATCGCCTCGAGTCCCACTTTCTCCCAGGCTCGGAACCGCAAGAGCCCGTTGCGATCGACCCGTATCCGCACCAGCCGCTCTTCCATTCGCCGCAGCAAGAGACATCGCCCCGGGACCATGATCCTGATTGGGCGGCACTGCGAAACGTTCTGCAGAGATCGTTACCCCATGTCCAAGGCCGGCCGGAATCACCTGCGCATATCGCGCTCAAGAAAATCCGGAAACCGTCCTTCCGGACGCTGATGTCGACAGGAGGATCCCAAGCGGGCTCGAGACAAGTCAGCCCCGTGCTGGAGAGCCCGACGCTGTTCGATCAGCCCATGGAGCTCGATCAGGAGATGGATGTGGGAATCGGGATGGAGGAGCCTGATGGGAGTGATATTTCCCCTACGAGTGGGATGTGGACCGGAAGACAGGACCAAAGAGGCGTGAGCGAGCCAGGTCTAGGATTGATGGGGTTCGAAGGTTTGATGGGGTATCAGAATAACCATTGATGAATCCGTGTGTAATCTCAGTGCAGATGGCGCATCGAATGACTGGCTAGACTATGTATTCCTCGGCGGGTGCGGAATGATGATCTCGCCTTCACTTCTTCTTTCCGACCCACTGGTGGCCCCACCTGACTCATCAATCCCCATCACGTTGTCAAAGTCTCGTCGTCCCATCGTCTTCCCCTGCCGGATCTCTGAAAGCCAATAAGCAGTCGGACTGCAAGCTGTTGGCGTCGTAAGAGACCGCAATCTCGTGATGCATGACTGACAACCAATACAATCCTGACTCCGCTCTAAACCAAATCGTCCAGAATCCTTTCAACAACGCCAGCGACAAAAACACCATCCACCGGAATCTCGCCCTGCTTGACGTCAGCCTGCCATGTCGTTCCTGATTTGACTTTGGTAATCTCACTTTGGCGTTCGGACCCCTCTTCGACCCAAGTTGTCGCCATCCCTCCTCGTCAAGAATATGGTCGTTGTGTATGGCGATATGTGTGTGGAACAGAGTCGATGCCATCAATTGGTAGTCTCCTTTCAGAGGCGAGCGTCTGTCAGCGCCACCGCAGATCGCACAGAATAGTCGGCATACGTTCAAATCCATCTTCCTCGTACAGCTCGATCACCGTCGACCCCGGAGCCGCTTTCATCCATATGGCGTTCATGATTTCATCCCCGTGCAGCCCAATCAACACCTACGTTCTCGTCAGCCATCGCCAGAACGAATCCTATCAGACTGGAAAGGCGAACTGTTGCTCGGCTAACCAGTGCCACTTGCTGAGCCTTGGTCATGGCGGACAACCTCGTGACGTGGATCTCGGCTTTCCCGGTTAGGCCCTTCAGTGCTTCCAGAAATCTGGCATGATCGCCATCTAGGACTTTAGGCGTTTCTCTCTGCAAGTCCGTGCTGAATTAGGTTTCCGCGAAACAACAGACGAGCCAAGACGTACCTGGCGGTCCACATAAATGACTACTGGGAGGTTCTCCACTGTCGGTTGGTAAACTCCTAAGGATTTCAAAGCAGATATCCGATACGGTTCGAAAAAGTCGATGGTCGCGAGCGCAGATGGGATGTCTGCGTTCATCTGGGTGCAATTCATCAGCTAGCTTCATGATGAAAGTTATGGACTGCCACGAAGTGACGAAGTGCAGACCTTTCCCCACTTGCCGACTTCGCCTCCAACAGAATGCGCCGCCCCTGCGGAAGCTGAGTGAGCACACATTCGAGACGGCTCAATGAGTCAGCTTACATCTGTCGACGATGACGGCCGTCTCAAGGATAATCGGTAAACCAGCCGTATTGCGATCCGCAAATCCACTGGCATCTTCGATGCTAGCGGAGGGAAGGGCATGGTTCAAAAACCAGACATCTGTGCAGCGATATAAGCCGTTGCTGCTCCCTTTGGATATAAGGAGATATCACGACCCACTCTCGCCTCTGTCGTCCCGCCACGAGGGCGATGCTCCGCATCGAGGGAACCATATCCGTTTGGGAAGGACCTTTTCTGGGAATTTGGAGGATAATACTCGAGTCGCGCCCAGGAAGGCTTCGAGGACGAAATGACTGGGTTGGGTCAGGTGGGATTGGAATGGGCTGCGCGAACATACCGGAAGTACACCAGGTAGCCATCTTTGATAGAATCAGATGAGCTGAGAACTCGGACCAAGGCGAAGAAGCCTACACACCTCCTCCGGGACCATCGTTGAAGATATACTGCCAGAGCCCTTGTCAGCGCTTCTCGTCGGCCACAAGCAAACTCGTGACCTACCGTCACGCCCTTCAGCAGGATAGCCGTCTTTCCCAGCTCATCTCTCGCCATTTCCTCCCCATCAATCACTCGCCAAACATCTTCTCCAGCAGCGGGATAGCCACCCTTGGGAGATTTCGAAGCCGACATGATATGTCGGACGGGAGGTATGTCCTTTTGGCCTGGTAGAGGAATGGACGGACGGACGGCCAAGAAGGTGGAGGAGGAAAGATATAGGTTTGAGAAGATCGAGTATCCAGGTATACCTTATTGGTGTCATGTCAGCTAAGACACCAAGGTCAGAAGGACGAGTGAAGGGATCTGGAATTCCCTGAGAGTCCACAAGGAGCTCTGATCAGGAGCGGCTGGATGAATGGAGAGAGAGGCAGGGGAAGATGGGAAGATACATGATTCGCGTTGTACTCACCACCATCATATGTTGTCGTCCGCAAATCCGTATTCAGGTCTACCCACACATCGCTTCCATCTTCATCGCTCTTCCCTCCTTGATTGCTGTTCTCCCCACCGGACCAATTACTGCCGAACCAGCCCTGCTCCCCCGAGAAATCATCGTCGTCGGAGCCAATGAGTTTCCGGACAATCTCGCGGGGTGAGGGTCTGTCGGCTATCTCTGGCGGGTACGAGTAGGAGCGGATGAAGTAGAGCGTGACTGGTAGCAATAGAACACCAATGAGCGCATTACGAACGGCTGCACGGCGCGACATGTTTCAGTCTACAGCTTATATGCTTCGAGTCGAACTGTAGCGGTGAGGCTGAAAGCGGATAGTGCCGCCGAGAGGATCATTACGGACTAGACGCCTTCTTTTCTTTTATCTTACATCCAATGCGCACAAAGCATTCTCGGGAAACATGTCGTCTACGTCGATCAACAGCGACGACACTGTTGCTGTATCAAGCAGTAAGCAAGCGCCCTATGCGACCCAAAGCATGGGAGAGCAGATTTTGCTTTCTCCATCGCCGCCGGAGTCGCGTACGCCACCCGCCTTTTCTACGCGACTGATCTTTCTTGCTGACTTTGAGTCAGTACCTTCCGATCCGCCTTATCAACATGCTTTGACCTCCCAGGATTGGACATGCGCTCATCTCTGTGCGTCGAATGCAAGCGATTCTGATTTCTGGGCTATTGGACTCATGACTTCTGCAGTGACTTGGCCTCCCTTGCTGGTTGCTTCCAGCAACGGCAGTTTCTCGCCGTCTTTCCCGCTCCCGTACCACTCGCCCTCGGGACACGTGGGGTCCTTTGTTCGGTACACTGAAGGTCAAATGCTGTCGACTGCCCCATCGCTCGAAGATTCCCTCAAAGGCTGCCTTTCAATCATATCTCCTCTCCGAAAACTACAACACAACCTGTGGGTGACATCCGGCGAGGGCGGTATTGGCAGGAGCAGCGGGGTGTATCACAGTTGGAGCCGAAAACCGAGGCGGAGATGGAGGGTCTGGCTGGTTGGCAGCCTGCTGAGGGAGCTGCGTGGGTGGGATCAGTGGTGCCATTCACACCGATGGTAAGCTTGAGTGGACGGTCGGGAATCATGCTGATGGCCTTCCCTCGTCACTTAGACCGTCAAGGAGGCGGTACAACGCGCAGCAACCGTCTCTACGGGAATCCGACGGCATCAGGTGTTCTGCGATGGGAACCATAGGACCGCCCTGCTTTCTATCGTTTTTTCCCTAGCCGAAGCGAATGTCCTGCTGTCATCACGCTTCGACCCGTTCGTCGCGTACCTGATCCTCTCTGCTCGACATCACCCAGGCCACAACTCCAACACTCTCTCCGACGATGCCGAGTCTGATACGATCGTCAAGCTCGCACATTATCTACGGCATAGGACCAAAAGGGGAACCCCATCGATACCATACATCACGACTTTGGCCGCGTCGATCAGGTCCATACCTGTTCTTTCTACGCTGGTCTCGGAGAAGTTTCGAGAGATTTCCACCATTCCCGTTTCTCGAGCACCACGATCGCGAAGCGACATTCAGCAGAGGTGGTGGAAGGAGGACGAGCGACTGAGGAAGTATATGATACTCGCAGAACCAAGGTTCCGACCGCCGCCTAGACACTGAATGGTGAGTTTATGAATCCCCGGCAGAAGATGGCGCTAACAGAATACATCCATGACTGCAGATGACGAGTTTTGTGTGTAGACACACTATTATGCCTGAACGACCTTTGACGAGTTTTCTGTATACATATATACTATTATGCCTGAATGACCTTTGACGTTTTGTAAATGACTCTCTCTCCCCATGCATCATGTGTAGCGGTAAATACAAGATTGGCAGTCCGCTACTTTCTTCCTCATTTCCACCCTTGATTCGAGTACAGCTCTGGATCATAAGACAGCCCGGAGTGACCCGAACGATCCGATCGGCGTCGGTCGTATTGTGGATGCTGTGGCTGCTGATGATAGAGCTGTTGCTGCGACCTCGAGTTCGGCATACCAGGCGAATATGGATTTGGAAAGGCAGACGATGTGTAGGACGCTTGTTGTGGCGTAGGTGGGCCGGGTGGGTACGAAATGCCGATAGGCGCAGCCGAGGCGGCCAGGTTCGTTGAGCTTGAGTACTCGTCCGAGTAGGCGTAATTCGAGTTCTGGTAAGGGACTGTGTAGTAGTCGTTCGCGGCTGGTCTGGTCAGCGACAGGGCACAGCCACTCTCCAAGGGGGACTCACTGGCATCGTACTCTGCGTCCCACTTCTTTTCCGGTACCCTCCTCTTGGGCCTCATCGCCATATCCCCATCGTCATCCTCAAAGTCGACGGTCGGCAGCGTAGGTTGCAGTATGTCCAAGTTCTTGATCATCTTCCCTTTCGAGTTCTTCAGCCCAGCACCACGAGCGAGCTTCTTTTCCATCTCGGCATTCTTGGCGATTCGCTGGTTCCGTTTTCGCTTGATCAGTTCCGAGATCCGTTTATCCACCTTGTGACAGACGTATTCCTGTCTCGATAAGTCAGCAGTCTTGTTGGCTGGTGTTTCCAATAGCCATTACCTACCTTGAGATTGCCTTGGATATAGCACAAGAGGGGAATGTAGCCGATGGCTGCAAAGACCAGCAGCAACAAACTGCCGAGAAAGATCAAGACGGTCAAGATCATGGACCACAACAGCATCGCGGTGATAGCGGAGTCATCCCAGTATGCCGGTATGTTGGACGTTTGGAACTGAGGAGAGTCAGTCAGGCCGAGTCAGTGCGGAAGCCCGTGCAACTCACCCCGTTGGCGTAGGCGAACGAGTAGAGCGTCAGGGCATTGATCGATTGTCGTGGGCCATCAGCGAGCAGCAGGCGCTTCCATCCTTCGAATGGAGGTCAGTTGTAGGCTTCCAATTGTGGATAGAAATATTCCACTGACCTTTGAAGGTGAAGAAGATGAAGAAGGCGAAATCGTCCTTCTTTTTGGTCGAATTATTGATGTGGCAGAAGAGACAGAAGTGGTCGTATGACCCTGCGAAAAGGTATCAGTCTACACTCACGGCCCCTCGGCCGGCTGTCCACTCACGGAGAGAGTAGTAGTCGTTCGCCATCAGGTTGGTGAACGCGTACGAGATATCCCTGGACAAGATGACTTTTCGGGCCTTGTAAGTTTCGTACCCGAGCTACGAGCATCAGCTACTGGAACATCCAGAGGGAAAAAAACCAGAGAAGGGACCTACGAGCAAGAAGGAGAAGATGATGCAACCCACAAAGATCCATTTGGCGATATCGAAACTGATCTTGACGGCGCAGTCGTTGCCGCATTTCGAGTAGATAGCATTCGTCCAGTGATTCGTCGACAGCATGGTGACGGCGGTGAAGATGTCGAGCCCATAGACGGCGATGGATTTGAAGAGAAAGATGTAGACAAAGACGTATCTAGGCTCCAACGGTCAGCCAAACATACCCAGCCGACCCGATATGAAAAAGACCGACTTGATCCTCGTGAGAATGTCCGTCTTGTGGAACTCTCTGGTATTGACGAAATCAAACTGTGTTCCCCGGCATGAGCCGATCCTTCCCCGCGCGGATGTTGGTTGCAGGTCAAAACAACCCGAGACCCACCTTGTGATCCTGCACATCTTCGCGCTTCCATTCCGCCTCGCAACACATCGTTCCGGCCTGTCCAGCAGGTGGTCGGTTCGAGTGAGGAAGAGAAAACGAAGAAGACGCCGAGGGTCCGGGTGGGAGAAGAAAGGGAGAGAAAGGGGAA
>JASZXS010000524.1:0-10292 GCA_035521475.1 Tremellales sp. Uapishka_1 | reverse complement strand
CAAAACGGGGGTGGCGAGAAGGACGTACCGTGTTGAGAAAGGGGAGAAAGTCTATGCTTTTTTTGGGATTGAAAAGTTTTTCTGATCGGTCTGGACTAGCGATCGTGGTCTTCTCTGTATCTAGTTACAGGAGAAGAAAGAGTGTGGTTTGTGAATGGATCTCTATGTGGAAACCGCGAGAATGGGTGTTAGAGAAAAGGGAGATGGAGAGGAAAAAGCGAAAAAACGGAGGCGGTGGAATGGAAAATCCGGGACGTGGGGTGGGGCTATTTTTATTTGGTCCATTGAATTGGATTTATCCCAAAGTTTCCTTCCGACGCGTCCGGTGGCATTAGAGTGGCAAACGGGCGGCCTGCCGCATAGGATCACGACGTGTTGATCCGATCATCCGGCGTTCCCAGCTGATGTTACGGATTTAAGTTGTCAGACGATTCTAGCGTTAGTAAGCATTTTGCTAGACGGTAACGGAGGGAGGGTCGCCGTTTGCGACGCGTCTTTCAAGGCCTCCTTGATACCGATCGTGCCGAACAGATCGCACGACAGCCGTCTCATTCACCCGCCATCCCAAGCCTCCTCGCAGTCCATGAATGAGTGAAGGTTTGACGACTGATTGCGCATCAAAGGTATCCCATGAACCAATACCTTCTCATCGTTTGCTCAAGAGCAGGAAATCACGTGTCGGACTGTCGCTCCAGTGATGAACGAGATATGCATTTATATGGATTCGCCTATCTGCCGCCTTGCTTCCTGTCCTCCGCGGCCCTGGACTGCTTTTCGCTCGTCGGGCTCAGCTTGGGAGCTTCCACTTTTCGGACAACAGGGAACCACGATTTCGCGTCAAACGTATATGCGTCCGGGCTGACTTTGGTCGCCAATGTCAATTCTGCCACTTTCGTCAGCCGACATCCAGCACACCCATCTGTAGACCGGTGACCTACCGATAGACGAGGTAAAGACCAAGAAGGATCCATAGCCGGTGAGGATGTGCCAGTACGCATGCCCCTCGACGAGGAACCCCCAGACGCCGACGTGTTCTCTGATCGTCCGCAGTTGCGTGCAGAAAAAGTTGTCAATATTCCAGATGACGAAACCGAGGGCAAAGGTCGTCAGGCCGTTGAAGAGCGTCTTGATGATTTTCGACCGGTTCGGGTGACCCGCAGGCAGCTTCGTTATCAGGTACACGTTGCGGCCGACGGAGCTGAGGAGGATGGCAGCAAAGGCGATTTGGTGGTAGATTGGATTAGGGAGGTACAGGCTTGAAGGAGGGTTAGTTTTGGCGAGCGGGAATGTGGAAACAGACTCACTAGGATAGCGTGACAAAGACATCCCATGCGAGCATGAGGTAGACGCCAAGCTGGCCGAATCTCGGTGCGAACGTGGGCAAGGTGTCGAAGACGAGGTAAGTCGCATAGGTGATTACGTAAATCTGATTAGGCCATCAGCCCTCGTGTCTTGGTTCGCCTCCCAGACTGGGTGGCCACGAAGACGGACCACTCACCATAGGCAGCTCGTCCATCAATTGCCATTCCCACCGCAGACTCGCGTGGAACCCAAAGCTCCCGACACCGATCAGACTCAGGCCGAGGTAGATGAGGGCATATCGTTTCTGAATCCCGTTCCGCAAATGTGCCCACGCGCCGTAGACGCCCAGGAGGATGATGGGGACATTGGTTAGGGTATTGACGAACTCGGCGATGTAGGGCGAGTGGGTGTAGTTGAGCTCGCACCAGTCAATGGTGGACGTGTGGTTGCCCCAGTCTGGTTGGCAAAAATGTCAGCACTCCCGGAGCGGCTGATTAACGGATAAGCAACACTCACATCCGTAATCTATCTGATCGCCGCGGAGTCCGTCAAAGGCGCCCATCTTGATCGTATCTTATCTTGCTGAGGGGACTTGCAGGTTGAGTTGGTCAACCGAAGGTCGAAAACGTTGCGAGTCAGTACTTTCTTGTATATCAAAAGCTTCCCAGCGCTAAAGCGGATCGGCAATCCCTTTGCTCCTTTGGCCTATCAACGTGAGCATGCCGCGTAGTCCCTTGCCGTTGCCGTTGCCGTGGGTGCGCTCTGCCCGGCCGTGTAGTCAGCGATGATTGCACTACTTACATCACCCAGTGCCAGAAACGGGAAAGAGGAGACGCAGTTTTGCCCTATTTAGCGCGGATGCTTACGTCGCCCCCCCCGGTGGCCGGTGGAGGTCCAAACAGAGTTTACCGGTCAAAGACAGTCGCGCACCACACACTTGCATGCTTCACCTTGCAATCTATACACTACTTGGACGCCGAAAACCGGGGGGGCGGGGGCGCATCAGAGGACACCGGCCTCGTCGAGCTTTTCTGCTGCATGGATCTTTGCCTCGGTGGAAGTATGGGGATTGGACAACGTCCTTGGCCTATCAGCAATCCCGCCCGAGTCAGACATGACTCACCCTTTGTATCCCCCGAGAACGTGTCGTTCGTGCTCCTCTTGAGCGAGCTGCGCGTCCAACAGGACCGCTTCGGCTTTCTGCTTGGCCGCGTCTGAAGCGTTGGGATTATGAAGGGTACTGCGAGAAAAGGGCCCCCTGAGCCGACTAACTCCGCAGCTACCATCTACGAGTTCTACTCACGCCTTGTAGCCTGCCAGAACCCTCTTCTCGTGCTCGGCTTCGTCTCCAACGGCGGCTCCGCTGGCGGCCAGGACCTGCAAAGGGGGCTTAGCTGGTGGTTATTGGATCCCGAACTGACCTCGGCAGCATGGGCCTTGGCCTCCTCCGAGACCTGAAAGTCGTCAAAAGGCGGCTCTGTGCCCTCCCAACCACCTGAACTCACGTTTGGGTTGTGGAGCGCACTGACCAGCGAGGTGGCTGTCGTTCATTACTGACATCTCGCTGGGAACATCGTACTCACGCCTTGTAGCCACCGAGGACTCGGGTTTGGTGATCTTGTCCAGACATTGTTGGCGCTTGTAATGCTATTCTTGTTGCTGTAATGAGGAGGGATGTGGAGGGCAAGGAGTGGAAGATGGGGAGTAGAGAACTACCACCCTAGTCGAGCTGACTAGACCCCTATCACGCCAACGTCATACACGGTCCATGCGCGTTTGAGGGGGTCCTTTGGGAGGCTATGTACGCCCTTCCCCGCCGTATGCCGGTGATGAACAGTGGCACCAGTCTCTGCTGACATCGCGATAGCATACGGCCTCGTCAATGGAGCCGAGTCTCTCCTGGACTCCAGTCCACCTTACCCGACTAGATAGTCTACATCTCATGTTCTCCCTCTTCCCGACTAGATAGTGTACATCACATGTTCTCCCTCGCAATCATTCCTCTTCGGAGGCGTCCGCATCTTCCACCGACGGCGGATGATAGTTCGTCCTGACCGTGCTCTTCTTGGATTTTTTGATCAAGCGGTCTCCCTCGGAACGACTCTCCTCTCCAGCATCCGTCTGATATATCGATAATTCCCGCTTCCTACTATGGACCCCAAGTCCAGATTGACCATCCTCAGTGGATATCGCCGGTGTTCCGCCATCCGAAGTGCGTGTTTCATCGACCGCAGTACTGAGGGTATCCGAGGTTGACATTTGGTTGAGGTTGCGATGTCCGGACGAAAAGACATGTAGGCTTCCTGGTGGGGAACGTCCCCGACTGGTGGTCCGAGAAGGATGGTTGAGAGAGGAAGGCCGAGAAAGGAAGATCGAGAAAGGAAAACCGATTTCTATCAATCGCAGACCAGTCTCGCTTCCTACGTTGCAGGTTGTGTGGGGACAAATTTGCATTGCGTGGATATGCACATCTGACATGAATCAAACTAGATTAAGCGCTGAAAGTGTCCATATATAAACAGCTCGGTCGTGACAAGGTCATTAGATCCTTGGGGCGGGATAGATTAATATGGGGTCTGGAAGGTGTGAGTCTATAACGAGTCTATGATGGTGGTGCGAGGCGTGAGGGAGAGGGTCGCGATAGGATGAATCGTTTCCGTCGATTCCTTTCGGTCGGGCTCATCGACCGAGATGAAGGACGTGGACTGGTCGGTGGTCGATTCGTTCGACGAGTATTGGGTCGTCTGCGTCATCGAGGGAGACGCGATGGGGAGGTTGTGGCTCTGGTGACTGCTGATGGAGGATGTCGGTCGCGGGGACGATCTCGGCATCGGCCGTGGGCCTTCGACCGTTTTTCCAGGTCGGGATAACGATACTGCCCGACTTCGGGTAGAGCTCGGGGGCGAGACGGGTATCGGCGACGGATCGTGCGAGGTCGTCTTGGACAGCGGTGCGTTCGAGTACAGGGAGGCAGCCGGCTCGTGTGAGACGGATTTAGACAGGGCCGCGTAGGGAGAGCTTGAGGAGGATACATCCGGAACACCGGTCTGCCCATGTGCGACGTCTGGTCCACCCAACATTGGCGAGGAACCTGCAGTGGAGACCGACCTGATTGACCGGGGGAGGGGGATTGACTCGGGATCCATCTGCGTCGATAGCATTGTGGTAGGAGTGGCCGCTTCTCCGAGGCCGGGATCGACCGGAGGAAGTGGTTTGTCGAGTGAACTTGCCCCAGAGGATCGTCGCGGGGTGACCAAGGGAGTATTGGTTTGAACAGAATCTATGGGTGCTTCAGATTTATCGACGATGATCACTGGCTGCTCATCGACGACAGGTTGAGCGACTTCCTCTGCAATGATGGGGTCACTCGGTTTCGACGAGATGGATCTGAGCTTGGGTTCGTCGCCCATCAGGCTGAAGCGCTTCTTGATCGAGCCAAAGAAGCCGCCTTTCGGTTTCTCGCTGACCATCGGCAGGGACGCGTTCAGAGGCATCGAGGAGCGAGAGGATCGAGCGGAGGGCGCTAAATCGGGAGGCGGAGCCTTGTAAGCGGATTGGGAGCTGAACAGGGGGAACGTCCTGGTCGAGGCTGATGCTTTGGGAAGAGAGCCGGACGCGGGAGACGCTTTGGTCGTCGGGACGGGTGATACTGAGGCTAGATTCGAGGTGGAAGTCGAATGGGACTTTTTGAAGGCCAAGAGGCTCGGGATGGACTTCTCTCGCTCTGCCTTTTCTGCCTTTCTCCGCTCCTTGTCTTCCCTCTCCTTGATCTTGGCCTTCTCCTTGTCCTCTCTTTCCTTCCTCTTGAGCTCCTCCTTCTCCTTTTCTCGATTCTCCCTCTCCCTCTCCCTATCCTCCTTGTCTTTTCTCTTGGCCTCCTCCTTCTCCCGCTCCCGTCCTTCCTTGTCCTCCCTCTCTTTCCTCTTGGCCTCCTCTTTCGCCCTATGCTTCTCTATAACGTCTAGTTTAAGCTTCTCGGCCTTTTCTTTGGCCAATTTGATTGCGTCTGCCTTTTCCGCGGCTTTGGCCTCTTTCGACAAGAGCTTTTTCGACCTTTTGCTGGACAGTGTAGGCGTGGCAGGTTCGATCGGCGCTTCAACATGTTGCGACAGAGGAGAAGGAGTAGGCGACGATTCCCGCTGGTGGGCGGGCGTGCTTTGGCCAATCAGGACAGATGCCGAAGGCGAGGCGCCCTCGGGCAGGACAGAGGGTAAAACCGCAGTGTCCTCTAGAGACGGCGAAAGGTCGGGCGAGGTGGTGATGGGAGGTGCAGTGGAAAGATTGGAAGAGGTGGTGGCTGCCGAGGGGGTGGTGTATGGTTTCCGGTTAAAGCCCTGCGGGTCAGCTAGAGCTCTGAGATATCCACCCACCTGTTCACCATCCAAGCTCCATCGGCCCATACCAGCCGATTTCGACATGGGCGCTCGAGAAGGTCGGACAAACGATCTGTCATCCGTGATGCTTCGCCTTTTTTCCTCCACACTCATCGTTCCTGCCGCGCCCAGTCCGTTGCCCATCTGCGCAGCAATGGCATAACCACCTTCTCTGGGCGCCAACGAGCTGAGAAAGTCGCGCGAATAGTAGGCAGAAGGCGGGCGAGAATTGATTGCGTTGCTTTTCGGCGTCACGGCGTGGGATGTGAGCGACGTCGAGGACGAATGCGCCGAGGAAAGAAAGATGGGTTCAGGTAGTCGATTGACCTCGGGAGAGGCGGGGACCGATTTTGCTGTCGGTTTCGTCGACTTCATGGCGTCCAGCGATGGCTGTCGTACGCTGGCGGATCGCAGCGTCTTTTTCCGCTTGGCGAGGGAGGGGATGTGAGTGAGGGACTTGGACTTTGGCGGTGGGGCAATATCGCCAGGCGGTGGTGCCGGCCCTGATCTGATTAGCGGGCCAATGGGACACGTCGAAGAGACTCACAGATGACCTCGGTGGGAAGACCGGTTTGCCATCCTGGTTGATCGACCCGCCTGCTCATCCTGCGCATGGTGTCGAGCGGTCTCTCGCCTGAATCTCGATCTGGATTGGCCAAATCCGGTGTCCGATCTTCCTGACCCAGTCTCCACAGCTCCTCGCTGCTCAGCCCGTTCACGTCGTGCATGCTGGATCGATTCGAGTGCTGGCTTTTTCTTCGAAAAGCAGGTTGCGGCAGGACCAGATCCGACGACGAGCCGTTGGGGGATTCGTGCAGAAACATCCGGGGGAGAGCAGCGGTCATGGCCAGACCGGGATGACGCCTCGACGGCGGGGCCAAGGACGACTGCGAGATGGAGCGGGTCGAGCTGAACTGACTGGTCACCGACGGCCGACGCTTCCAGGCCGGGGGCGGCGATTCTGGGTCCGGAGATAGCTGGCGAGAGAGCGTGTTGGTCGTACCGATGCTGGTGGGCGAAGAAGGCTGGGAACGTCGGGAGGCGCCCCGAGCGAGCGATGATTCGTATGGGTTGGACTCGACGGGGGGCGGAGATTGATTCTGCGAGCGGTGTGAGCGCGGATCAGAGCTGGGTATCAAACATGTTCAAGAGCAGAGAAAGGGCTTTGAGTACTACAGAAAGGTTCAAGATGGCATGGAGAATAAAGGAATGAAACAGGGAGGAAGGGGTCGGTGCAGACAGCGATCCCTATCGACTGCGCAGGGCGGGCGGTCCAAACGGAAAGCAAAGCCTTCCACCGGCAAGTCGACGTGAACGGTCACTACGGGAACAGGGATAGACATCGGCAGAGAGCATGTAGCGTGCGAACGATCACGTCAGACACAGAGGACCGAGAACGGAACCAGGAAACATGAAACGACGACCCTTCGCGAGTGGACCCATGCCCACGGAAACCCCACAAGAGACACGAGGACTCACCTCTTCGAATGGCTGGATGCCAGAGAACACCTCGAAGGCCGCCATGATTCCGATTCTATTCCGGGATGGCCTGAGCGTTCGATGTTTGTGTCAGGGCAGGACCGGTGGAGGGGGGCGAAGGAGGTGTGCAAGAGTGGGATGCCGATGGAGCCGTCGCCCCTTGCTGCTAGTCGATCTTTGTATGATGTTTTACTGCGCGAGAATGCGTGGAGCGAGTGTGCACAGTAGGAGGCGGTGTCGAGCGGGGACCAATCTAATCTTGGCAGACCGGCAAATAACGTTTTCCGGTAGAGCGTTTAGCGCAAGGCTCAAGCGCGGTGCGGATATCTTTCCGTCGGTAGAGGATGGGTTGTGTGACAGTAGAGGCGATGTATGGCGAGTGATGCGGTTGGGATGATGTGGTACAGACAAAAGACGAGGCGGGAACCCCCGAAGCGGAGAGCTCGACAAGGTTTTCAGATTTAACGCCGGCGCTCGACTCCCCTTCTTGGTATTTCGGGTCGGCGGTGTGTTGAGGTCTTACCGATTTCAAACACAAATAGAAGGTCACGGCGCTGCAGCGGACTCGAAATGTAGGTACAGAGAGGTCCGACAACGGGCTCACTACAACAGCGTACAGCACTGGCGGGACCCGGCTCGGGTTAGGGACTGGTATTCCAGGGTGACTTGGGCAATCCTCGCCCCTATCAGCAGATACATGACGGAACCTGCCGGACGGGGTGACAGTCCAGCCAGCCATATTCAGGACCGTCCCTACAGTACGAGAGCAATATCGGGGTTCGTTGCATGCACCCGGGCAAGGGAAATCCAGAAGACACGGGACGGAAGACCCGTTGAGGCAATCTTGCGAGAGAGTGGCAGGGACGTTTAATAAAAAAGGGTCCTCTTCGGGACGGCTCTTCGGTGGATTTGTTGATGTGGAAGGTGCCATACATCGTGTCGTCTACGCCCGTCGCGGGTCGAGTGGGAGTGTCCAATCTGTCATGCCTTGTGACGTATTCTTCTTCTCTGTCATGAACGTATTCTTCTTCGTCATACCCGCATCACGGATGCCTCCCACGGTTCTGTGCGCCAAATCAGATCACCGAATGTTTCAACATGGCACACACTCATGGTAAACACTGTCCTCGCTGTGCTCTGAGAAGGGCCGTCCCTCATAATCCTGATGATGATTGCTCGCTATTCTGAGCCTTTTCCCCGAGCGAGAAGCGTTACCAAGGGAATCGCGCGTGGCACTATGGTCTGTACCTGATGCAGCGCGAGTCCTTAGCAAGCACCTCGGTCCTGGGTGCCTACTGACCCTCTCGAAACATCCGCGGACCCTATCTGACTTCTCCACCACCAAAGATCAAGCGCCGGTGTAGCGTCGCCAGCGTGAAAATCTGCCACTCGCCAGAAGTAGAAGTCAACCGCCGATCTATCCGCAATGGTACTGGTTCTTGCAAGCTCACGAGGGACTGTCCTATACTCGAGTATATCGCATCAGCTGATTCTCAAACATCGGCCGATGAGAGATTGCCTCACGTCGGCCCGACGCCTCACAGCCTCGTCTTTCTCTCTGCTCTTTGTTTTCTGCCTTCTCTTCCCTCTCCGCTCTTCGCGTTGACGACGCTTCCTCTTTCACTTCATCTCTCTGCCTCGCCCACCTTGCAGAATGCTGGGACCACTTCCTGGCGCTCTCGTCGCCGCGAAAACGCTGGCGGCCTTGCCGACGACCCTTCTTCTGCTCTCGTCTGCATGCCAGGTCGTTCTCTTCGAACTGGCATTCAGTCTGTTCGTGTCACTTGGCATTCGCCTGCCCATCGGCAGCCTCCAAGTCTTGTGCAGCAGACGCCTGGTCGGGGCGAGCCAGTGGGACCGGGCCATGGGCTTTGCGTTCCTCTGGAGTCTTACACGGACGGTCTGGGAGCATGCGACTCCATTTGGACGATATGTGAGTGAACTCCGAGCCATCGCGGCTCAACTCTCAAGGGCACGCCATCTCCTTTATCAAATGAGACTCCGAGTCAGCTTCCCGTCCTCCGCCTCGATGGAAACACTGGGCTGGATCTCTTGTTGGGCCTGAATGGGTATCTCGCATGACAAGGCGGCGATACACTCTGGCCGAGAATACGGCCGCTTCTTCCAGCTTCATGGCTCGAAAAGAGGGACTTCGAGCGAGATCTTCTGAAGAGGCCGAGGTGCATGCTCACTCGCTGCACGATGATACCGAATCTCGGTACATCGCCTTCTGATCTAGGTCCTCCAGCATCCTCTTCACGATCGCCGTGGCTCTCTTTGTACGCCTGCACATCTTCTCGCTGAGCCCGCCAATCTCTCACCCGTCCGGAGTGTGTACCATTAACCCACCCTCGGCAGCCTGTGTCTTGGCCCCGCCCACGACCGACTAGCCGCGCGAGACGCTCATCCACGCTTCCGAGACGTTGAGTCCCAAGCAAAACTCGTGTGGCCGGAAAGCACGCTGATCGTCTCGGGAACGACGGCGCGAGACGAGGCCATCGACCAGGTCGTCGCACAGGTGTTCGGACGCCATGTGTCTGGTTCAATGGGTCTCGAGAGTCGTCAGTCACAAAATGACAGGGTGTCAAAGAGGATCGAGGCGGTCCTTGTCGGTCCGGACGGGCTCGTGGGCTCGTATGAGAAGCAGAACCTCGTTCCTCGTGAGTCTCGCCCCGCGCGGCACTTGGAGTCGATCGGTGACATTTGGCAGACCGCCAGGTGGTCGAGTCGTATTCGTTCAGCAAGAGCGAGATTGCGGCTCCGGTATACACGATGGGTCTCCCGCCGTAAGTGTCTCTGCGCTCCCGCTGACCGAGACAGCCGCTCACGACGGCCAGACCGAGGCATACGTTCAACTCAGAGTGGTCGTTGACGCCTGATCACCGTTGACCGGTCCCGCTCGCCGCCCCTCATCTGCATCGACACATTCCACCCGACCCTCGTACCGGTCTCGTCCTCCCCCCGTCCTCCCCGTCGTGCCAGCCGTCTCGCCCTCTTCCGCCTTTTCGCCGCATCTCGTGGCGACGCACAGTCTCTTGCCGTGGCCAATGGCGTCCCAGCGCTCCTGTGTGCTGAGGCGCCGGGCGGTATCCGCTCTCGTGGATCCGTGGGGGAGGACGCTATTCCCGCAAACGAGGG
>JASZXS010000523.1:0-10358 GCA_035521475.1 Tremellales sp. Uapishka_1 | reverse complement strand
GGTGGGATATCGTATGGCAGAGTATGAATAGGGCGAAGGCGCAGATCCGACGGGCGACGGCAGCGGTCTCGTGGCTCCGCCTGCATGAGGTCTCGCATTCATAGCTTGCGCTTCTTTGAAAGCTTGTTGGAACCTGCCATCTCTTTTCAGCTGCCATTTTGCCGTTACACGACTCACGTATTCTTTCTCCCGGGCTTTTTTATTACATAGTTCCTCTCACAAGCAGTGTCAAGGTTGACACAGCCTCGACAGGGCTTTCCCAGGGGATCCGTTTCGTCTTCGACGCACCGTATCTGGTTCCGGTGAGCTTCGGATCGACTTGCATCGCTCCATGGCGTGCATACAGCCCGACCTACCTTTCGTCTCCTACACGCATCGCAGCATGGCGTCTTCCGTGGCGAACCCGAGGGCATGATGATGCTGCTCTCGGGTGGCAAGGCGATCAAATTTCGGAGTATGCGGAGGATACGCACTGACGCCGGAGTGATTCCAGTTGAAGCTCAGATCTACGGGATCGTCAAGAACACGGTAGATAGGCAAGAGCATATATTTAACAGCTTCGTCGGTGGATAACTAAAAGGAGGGCTCGGTCAACTACATATATCCAGTATCCGGCTCGGACCGAGGGGCACGACGTCCATCTTTTCCATGGCGCTTTGTGCGAAGTACACTAGTACCGCTAAAGGAGGGATCACGCGGTCGGAAAAACCTGGTAAATACACTGATGGTTCCTTTGAGACGTTGCTCTGCTGCGGTGGCGTCAGCAACGCGTTTGTTGCGGTGCTGGAATCAGGACATGGCTCGAGCGGGAGATGGTCATCTGGGCAGACTGGCAAGGAGCGACAATTACATGCGCTTGTAGGCTTTAGTGGACATGTTCTTCCGGCGACGATGGCGAATATATTCAATTAATGCTCAGCCCGTCGGAAAGTCGTGGCAAATGACGCCCACACACATGCCGTAATAGTCGTCGGTTTCACGTTATGCATCGCACGCCAATCAGGGGGAAACACACGCATCAGCGTCCGAAGTCTAAGGAGTGGAGGTGGGGACGAGGGGAATAGGTTGAACGAAGCGTCCAGCGGTCATCATGGCATCGCTAAGCGATAGCAACAAACGCGACGAAGTTGCCGGTCCTACTGGAAATGGCTCCAGGTGAAAGCAGCTGCGCTAGGTCTAGATTCAAGCCCCTTAGGTGTCATAAAGTCGGTGCTCATGTGCATCGCTCCGCTGATCCCCTATATTTGTGCTTGCTTAGTGTCTCAACACTATATATACATTGTTTCCCAAAGCTTCCATCAAGCATCTTCATTAGTATATTGGTTAGTATATAGCCTTCTCATGAGTGATCGGCTGAGAGCAGGGTTCGATTCCCTGATGGAGAATTTCTTTTTGCGGTGGGCGCTCCCTTTTTGGGCCTCCCTATGTCTGCGCGAGCTTTCCTCCTCCTTACTATCACAAATCGTCGAAAATGGTGTCGGTGCATTTCGTTCGCCAAGGGCCATCGCTTCATGGTAATATACATTATAAGCATCAAATACCAACCTCGCATCTACTCTACGTAGATAACTCCGCCAGATCCATTCTTCCGCTGAACGCCCTCTGAAAGACCTCTGCATTCTCCCACCCTGGCAACACCCTCAACTCCTCCCCAGTGTCCCTCCTCCTCTCCATCTCGTCGTCCCAAATCTCGCCCAGGGCCTCGACGACCGATTTCAGCCCAAAGATGAAGCCCAGATCGGGCGTCGCCGCGTGTTTTGGCGGGAATCGCGCCATCGAGAGGCCCGATGATTCGTCCAGGAGCGAATGGTAGCCCTTGCCCAGTTCGGGCGGATCCACGGCATCGGGTGTGTAAGGGACAAAGTCCTTGCCCGTGGTGGTGTGGGCGAAATCGACAATCCGGATATTCACCTCGCCGCGCGTGCGCCGGACGTTCGTGTTGGAAGTCGAGGGTTTCGCCTGGTCGCGACGGTGATGCAGGTCGACGGACTTCGAGCGCCTGCTGTTGGTCGTCACCGGATGAGTCTCGTTTCGGCTCGGTCGATGGCGATGTTGGAAGTACTCGTCGTCTTCCTCTGGGATAGAATCGACCGCAGCCCGGGAATGGCGAATAAAGTGGTCCTGCGCGTCCTTGTCGCCGTCGTAGATCAATAACAGACTGCAGCCGTAGAACCGAAATCCGACCAATTGAAGAATGATGGCTGCGAGATTGTGCAGTTTTTGAATGATGACCGGGATATGATCGACCAAGACGCGTTCACCATCATTGAAAAAGAGGCCAAGCGTCTGAGCAAATTCGGACGTTTTGATTAGACGGCCGCGGTACTTGTTTTTCGAGACAAACGAATTGGTCGCTCTGTTCCATACCTGCAATCCCATAAGCATCCGTCCCGGCATCATCACGGTGCCGTGCACTCACCTGCATCCCGCACATCCTCACTCCCAGCGTCCGACTCGTCGTGAGATCGCACTTTTTCCTTTGACTCCTCTTTTTCAGCGGCGTCGCATCGTATCCGTACTGTCGGGTCCCCATTTTTAGATCCAGCACACAAGGGTTCTTCAGTCTCCCCGTCAAGTCTTCCATAAAGATGAAGAATTCTTGCCGAGTGATCTCGTCGCCGCCGAGCGACGTTTGGATCGACGGCGACGGCGGTACCGAGACTTGTGTGCTCTGATCTGGGACCACCGCCGTCATCGACATATTGGCCAGACCACCGCCGATTGCAGGCGTCTTTTTCGACTTCATCGACAGCGGCTCGTCGCCCAATTCCTCCATCGAAAACAATCCCCTTTCCGTGCTGTCCTCGCGTTTGGACCTCGCGGAAGACCGTCTCTCGTTCAAGAGGGCATCGCTCTGAGTCCTGCGGATACCGTCATCGCACTCCACAGACGCTCGCAGATCCACACTACCCGTCAAGTCGGTCTTTCGCTGATCGCCACGTCGACATCGCCTAAACGGCTTGATGGAATGCTCATCGTGTTCGTCATCGGCATCGTCGTCATGGCGATGTAGTCCCTTCTTTTTCAACCGCTTCAGGATAGTAGCAAAGACGTGATCTTTGAGCTTGGTGTTGACCGTCGTAGACCCCGTTCCACCAAACGCAGGATGGGGCGAACTGTACCCACTGCCGGATGAGTCCAAGAATAGGCCGTCGAGTCTTGGGCGGTACGGCAAAACAGGGGAAGAGATCGTATGATGAAGCAGATTGCTGGGCGACGGCGCGGGGGTCTGCGGTTCTTCAGACTCCTTGATGGCCTTTGGGACCATGACGGCTGGCGAGCCGGCACGCACACTCGGTGATCCAGACATGAAGGACGATTTCCCAAACGAGCTCGAGGGCGAGAATGATTCCGGTCGCACAAAGTCGTGCGAGCGGGCTGATGAAGGACGCATGATCGACTGCGACCGTACGTCCTCGTCAGAGCCGCCATGCGCACCGGTGAGTCTCAGGCCTCTTCCTCTCTCTTCGTCTCTGCGGCTCGTAGACGACCTGAACAACCAATCGGGAACGACATGGCGGTTGAAGTCGAGCGAGACCTCGGGTATCTCGACCCCTTCAAGATGCTGACTGTAGGAAGCGGCGGATTTGGGCAGAGTAGGACGGACTCCTGGCGTCGGAGGGACGGATGCTGCTGGCGAGTTGGCGACCGTCGATTCGGGATCATTCGGTGTCGCGGAACCTTCTGTCCCGAGTCTGATCTGTCTTCGGTAGTTTACCAACATGACGCCGAGGTAGCGAGGGATAAAAGCCAGTAGTGCCGGCGCCTGTCGCTCGACTTCTTCGTAGAAGAGGTTCTCGCGGCTGACAAGCGGCTGCGGAATGCTCAGTACCGAGCCTCACGATCCCCTTGCGACTCACTTTGCAGATGATCCTCCGGGTAAAGCTATAGATGGAACTGTGGCCTCCCACCGCATGGTTGAATGGTTCCAGCGGGACCGTAATGGATCCTTCTTCCTCGTCGTCATCCTCCGACTCTTCGGATCGTCCTTGGTCTCCCTCAGATTCCGACAGCGATGTTCCGCTACTCGTTGCCGACCAGCCACTATCACTCTCGAAGGAAGAGATAATGTCCTCGTGCATAGAATGCCGCGGTTGTGCGGGCGACAAATGGCGCAGCAGGGGCGACGACACGATCCGAATACCGGCAGAGGTCTCTGAGCCAAACCCATCGTCACTCTCACCGCGATGGTGCCTGACGGGCGATGCCAGAGCTCTCATTGCGGCATTCGCCAGGGGATTGGTATCTTGCGGTGTCGACCGCGAGGCCGTCGTCGACCTCGACCTCGAGGCATTCTTTTCCCTCTTCCCTTCCTCCTCCAGGACATCTTCCTTCATCCTCTGCTTCCTTTCCTCGAATTGCGGTTTCGCTGACGGTCTCGTCTCCTTGAACAAGCCCATCCCCATGCTGCCCTTCCGACCCTGTTTCCCGGACACCCGGATATCGATGTTCTCCATGGCCTGATTCAGCAGACTGATCGCCTCTTTCGGCAGCGGCATCTCTTCTCCCCCGACCCCGCGCCTCATCGCCTCGCCAAACGACATGTCGAAATCGTCGCCGAGTCCGAGCGCGAGGTCGACTCTGGCCGAGGACGAACGAGGTTTCAGCGAAAACTTTTGGTCGGTCGAAAAGTGCGGGAGGAGGACGGAGCCGCCCGAGGTCTGGGGTAGGCGGAGGGAGTTGCTCCGTGGTTTTCGGGTGCGAGGAGCAGAGAGGGGGGGCGAGACGTGGGAAGTAGAAAAGGGTGAAGGCAGGAGTCCGGCTTGCGAAGACGGTGGTTTGCTCGAAATGCCAGCCCTGGGCATGGGCAAGGGGAAGGGCGCATCTTCGTCCTCCGACACGAGCTGCTCGACCGCATTGTGTCTCAGCGAGATGGTTGCGCTTCCAACCTCTCTGACCAACGACGGTCGCTCCCGCTCTTTCCCCTTCCATGACTTCTGCCGTTGCGGGCGCGGGGACACAGGTCGTTGACCATCGAGCTTGGTAGGGCTGTTTCGAAGAGCAGTCTGCATGTGGGATGCTCGGCTCTGCGCGGACGCTTATACCAGAAGGCGGATCGAGGAGAAGAAAGGAAAGGAGAGTCTTCCAGCGACGACGAAAAGATGCTCCACTCTTTAGTTTAGACTGCAGTATGGCGATCGGTCAGCCAAGACACTACGCTTCCCCAAGATACGCTCACGTACAGCTCGCGATTGTAGGCGCTTCTATAAAGTCCATGCCAGGCGTGTTTAACACTGGATGGAGGGGGTGGCAAGCTGGTATCGGGTTGCGACGGAGAGTGCGAAATGGCGAGGTGGGAGATAAGTGTGCTGACTGATAAGACGAACCGTCAGGGTTACTCGGCGAGAGATGTGTGCGGTCGATCCTGCTGTGTGTGGATGCAATTACGCGCGCAGATAACGAACGTGTCTTGTTGGTGAGGTGAACCGAAGGTGGATCTTCCTTTGAGCGACCGCACGTTTCTTCTAGTTGCGATCCGGTGCGACACTGTAGAATGTCTTCTGTATCGGGTCGTGGGAAGGAGGAGAGGACCGGCGGGCAGAAGCAGGGTTTATGGTACAATCGAAACTTGGTTACAGTGAATGAGTAAGGGCAACTTACAGACCGCGAGTGAGGCGAGTGATAAGAGTGATGATCAACTCCAGGAACCAGTTGACCGGTGGCGTTTTCCGGGGCGGCCCAGTCGTCATTTCTCATTCGTATTAATAACTGGATCCCGTGTTCAAACAGTAGTTGTGCTTTTTTGTATAAATGAGGGGTATGTGCGCAGACTACAGACTATCCGAGAACAACCGGTTAACCATCCTACTTTTCCTTTTTCTACGCGACAGTCTTCTTGAGATAGGTTCGTCGGTACAGGTCATCAACACCCTCGAGGTAGTAGCTTCCTGGCCAAATGTTGTCCAGCGATCCCTGAGGAGAGTATTTGACCGCGTTGTGGTTCTCTTCGCGGAGCTGTAGCATTTTTATATCAGCTCTTGGTTATCGCCTGTATTGAACGCGGACATACGTTCAATCCCGTGACATAGTCCTCACAGGGAACAACATCCATCGCCGCCAATCGATCCTTCAGGTTCATGGCTTCAGAGATCTCCTTGGTAGATCCGTTGACTCTCAACGCGTAGAAGGAAGCAGCACATCCAGAACCGAATGCAAACATTCCAATCCTCTTTCCGACCTGGTTACCAATCATCCCGTCAATGTCGTTTCCCTCGTACACAACGCTAGGCTCAAGAACTCACCTCGATTCCTTCAGGTGCATTCGCCAATGTCGAGGCCAAGGCACCGTAGAGGGACGCGGTGTACATGTTACCGCATCGCTTTACACAGTCGGTTCCGGGAACAACGGCAGACGCGTAGTGAGAAGCAGCGACACCGAGGAAAGTCTTCTCGACGAGCTTGTCGGTGTACGTCTTGGTCTGGTCGAGAGCCTTGATGCTTTCGGGGACGGTAGCGAATTCGGGGGCGGTCGGGTTTCGGAGGTAGTCCTATGAAATTCGATTAGCATGGGTGGTTCAATTTACATCTATGAAGGCTCACGTTGTAGAACATTCGTGCGTGTCCTTTCTGCACAAGTTTTCCGTAAGGACTACGGGTCCGTTAGCGTCGTCCGGTGGAGAGTCCGCTTGGCCCACCTGTGCAGACAGACATAATCAAACTTATCGACCGTCTCCCCAGCGACTTCTCCGTTGGCATGCCCGTTGGCGTGGCCGTTGGCAAGTCCGTTTCCGTTGACGTATCCAGCGACTTGGCCGGCAACCTGGCCAGCGACTTCCGAGATGGCAGCCGACACCGACGCGAGCGAGAGCTTTTTGGCGGCTCTGGCCTTTGACTTGGCGGCCTTCTCGACATAAGAGTTATAGCAGTTATCGAGGGCCCCCAGGAAGGCCGCGATAGTCCACGGACCATCGACAGTGGGCTTTCACGAGGTGTCAGAGGTACGCCACTTTCAAGGCGGACGATGGACTGACATATTCAGCAGACAGATCTGGCTTGTAGAAGTCCCAGGTGTTGGCGATGTAAGTACCGTGGACGGCTGAAATCTTCGTCAGCCTCGTCCTCGTGAGTTTGAATATTGGCCAGCCACTCACGCTCAATGACCAAAGGCGCGTCGGGACCGATCAGCATCGCACACGCTCCCATTCCTCCGACGGGTCGCGCCGAGCCCTCCTTGTAGATGGCGATATCTCCACACATGACAATGGCATTTCGGCCGTCCCAGCTCTCTCCCTGGATCCAGTTAACACAGTTGAACAGCGCTGCCGTCGATCCGTAACACGCGTTCTTGTTGTCGATACCCTCGATATCGTGGTTTCCAGAGGCAGCAAACAGGTCCATCAACAACGTCTTGGTCGCCTTGGATTTGTCGATCAGTGTCTCGGTACCGACGTCGAGACGACCGATGGATTTGGGGTCGATGTTGTATTTTTGCAAAAGGGACGACACGACTGCGAAGGGTCAGTTTGGCGTGGAGTGGACTAAACGAGGGAGAGATATACCGGTGAGAGCGACAGAGTTGATGTCCTCTCTGATGGGAGAAATGTATTCAGCTAACAATTGACATTGCAGGAGAGACACTCACTTGTCGTCGGTGAAAGCCATGAATTTTTGTCCGAGCCCAATAGTGTATTTCCCCTTGGCAACACCATCAAAGTCCTCGAGAGCGTCCTCAGAGATGCACTGTAAGATCCATCAGCTCGCGCCCTCTTTCTCCTCAATCGCCTCGAGCGAGATGAGCTTGGGCCATCTCTCAGTCAACACTTCTCAATGAGCTCAAAACGAGTAATTCTCGCGTTCCGTCGCCGACTCTACACTCAGGCTCAATTGGGCAGGATCTACTCACTCTCTTGGGGAAGTACATCTCCATTCCTAGAATACCGACATTCTGGGGTCGAGCAGGAATGTCGAATTCGCTGGCAATTGTGGAGACCATGGTGGTGCGATGAAGAATTGGCGTGCGTGGAAAGTCCTGGGGAGATGTACAAGATGGGGTTGAAGGGATCGTAATGAGCGAGTTGGACGATGGATAGACCAAAACAAGTGCGCGCGTTGCTACAATAGATTTTGGGGGAATGCGACCTTAGTTTTGGACTTTGCGTTTTTCAGGGTCCAGAAGTTCAAACACGTCTCGTGGGTGTGGCGCCGGTCCAAACGCAGTGTGGCCCCGTTTGAACAGTCGTCGTACGAGGGGGAGTGACGAATCTGACGATCGATACATGCATGTCATGGTGACCCCATCTCATCGGTCTTTACTACGAACATAGTCCCAGTTGTCCCCCCCGCGGCGTCCTTCCATGCTATCGCGATAGCCCCAGCCGTACCCACGAGCTTTACCGCCGAGATCAAAGGGTGGCGCCCAGAACCGTGCCGGTGGATGCGGCTTAGGCGGCTTCCGCTCGCGTTTGCGCTTGCGACTAGGTTCGATCAGGACGAGCGTCGGGATGGTCGGTCGTTGCTTCAAAGGTGCCGGCTCAGAGACCACCAGCTGCTCGGTAGCACGCGGGAGAGACGCGATGAACATTTCGGGTAGATGTATTGGTTCGGACGAGACGATGTGAAGCTCTCGATCGATGCGCTTTGTCGTCGAGGCGCTGGGACCACCGAGGTTCGGGAACTCGACGGCTGATTCTAGAGCGGCTTTACGGTATCGCGATGCGGTCGCCTCGTTGATGGGAAGCAGGCGAGGATTTCTGGGCGTAACATCAGAGACCTTCTCCAAACCGGGGGGAAGGCTTACATTGGCGCGACGAATTCCTCCTCGGGCTCCACCATGGATATAGGTCCGACGGGACAGGACGAAAATAGTCTGAACACTGAGAGCCAGTCAGCATGCGCGTCGGGACAATTTGAAGGGAACCCACCAACAACGCTATCCACCTTTGCGTCTGCCTGCCCATTCTCCTTCTGTTTCAACTCCCGCTCCCTCTCTTTTCTGCGCCTCTTCTTGGCATTCTGCTTCTCTGCCTTCGTCATGCTTCTTTTCCCTCCGTGTCCATCGTCGACTTGCTCATTCTCGTCGTTCAGCGCGGGTGACGGCAACATCGAGGGGCTCAGAGGGGCGATCAGCGTTCTCATCAGACTCTCATACTCCTCAACCTCCGAAGGCGACGGAGACGAAGCCCTCGACGACGCATCGGAATCCATCCTTGTCGAGAGTCTAAAAAGCTGTATAGCGACGTTCAAAACCCCTAAAATCCACAGAACCACCTCCACCGAGACGGAAACGCCGAATAACCCCGCCTACCTTGACAGTCCCGTCGTGAGCACACTTCTCGCTATAGTCATACACCCATCCCAACGCATCATGTCCTACAACGGCATCGGTCTCTCCACCGCTCGGGGAAGGTCAGTACATGCCGTGTTATACTAGGGTCTTTGCTTACTGGTCAACAGTGGAACCAACGGGTACATTGTCAAGAGCAACTCTGCACTTCGGCTTCGAGAGGGTCCTCCCGGTGCGCAAGGGCGGTATGGAGACAACTTCGGAGACGAGTACAAGGGTCCTCCTGTTCATCGTCAGCCGGACCAAGGGATCCTCGACCACGAGCGAAAGAGGCGGATCGAAGTCAAATGCATGGAGCTGAGAGACCAAATGGAGGAGAAGGAGTGAGTAGCTGTGCCGGGACTGGGTCTGGCTTGGTTTTGGCGTTTGATATAACAAGCTGACTTGACATCAGTGACGACGAAGATCTCATCGAAGCCGCCGTCTCTGCTCTTCGAACACGCCTCACGGCCGCTGCTATCGCCCCTTCGAACAGGGGAACCGACTCGCATTCGCTCGCTGCCGCCAAGCAGGCCGAGATGAGTCGTCTGCAGCGCGCCTTTGGAGTTTCGGCCGACCACAAAGAGGGCGCGGCGTTCGTTCGCGAATCGGAGGAGGACAAGGTGAAGCGCATGGCGGAGAGGGAGGACCGAGATAGGCAGCGAGTGGAGGCTGCGTTGAAGCGGGAGAAGGAGGACGAGATGAGGAAGAAGGAGTGGGAGGAGAAGGAGAAGCTGCGAAGGAGGGAGGAATATAAGAGGTAGGTCTTGTGGTCTTGTTGAGAATGTGGTGGTCGAAGCAAGACTGACGATTCGGTAGGAAACAAGAGGCTCTGAAACCGCGAGCGGCTTCTCCGCCCAGGAGACGAGACGAGTCACCTTCTCGACGAAGGGATGATTCGCCGCCCAGACGACGCTTCGCATCTCCTCCCAAGAGATCAGGCATTTTACCTCCCCAAAGACGACACCCGGATTCTCCCTCGCCGTCTCCACCTCCCGCCAGAGGTAGACCTGATTCGCGGTCGCCTCCTCGTAGAAGATTGCCCTCCGATTCTCGTTCGCCGACGCCACGACGACGACGAGCCGCCTCGGACTAT
>JASZXS010000522.1:0-10362 GCA_035521475.1 Tremellales sp. Uapishka_1 | reverse complement strand
GCATAACCAGCTCCTCGCAAGGCTATCAACGTTACAAGAGGTTCAGAGCTTGACATCTTCCTCGAATGGGCACCTCCGGCCCGGAGCCCAAAATTGGTCAGTGTCCCAGAGGAGTGCTGGAGTGTATGTACCCTCCTCAACGCACGGGATGGCTTTCCTGCCAGGGAGACGCCGGGATGTGTGGCAAAGAAAGGGTTTGCCTTTTACCACCGACCTGGGATCACGCTTATCCTTCACTTCATACATCTCTCACACACGTCTTCTGCTTGGTGACGACTCCCCACACCTTCACATTCACCCGAAGAATGGTAGGGCCCACTGATGTTGTCCGCAAGAAGTACTCCGGCTAATCTCAACGGTAAAATAGTTTGGATCGGCAAGATCGCTTTCCGGTGCGGCGCGAGTGGCAGTGACCAGTCGTTGTCCTGGCTCGGACTATGAGACAGAGGTGTCAGTACCATACGGATGAGAGCAGGCTGCTCGGTACACGTGCCTTGCAATAGTACGTTCCAATAACAAAGACGTCTGACTCGTTTTGTGTCAAAATCAAGGTGACGGTATCCTTGATGGTCTTATTGTCCATCCTGACAAAAGGCCGGAATACGAACCGAGTCGCTCCTCCTTCGCTTGGCGCCCGGGTGACTGGTGACCATTGGGAATCGTCAGTCGCCATATTGAGCAGTCGCGTAACGAGATGGTAGAACAGCAGATGTGTGGTATAATGAGGATACAGTGCGGGTGACAAGCTGGCGATTGGTTGGCTTATCTACGTTCGGAGGCCTATACTTATATGTCAAAAGCATCGAATCTCTCGGATGGGTGGCGAAGGCCATCATGATGCTCATACCCTGATGATGTTCTTCTGAGCCTTCAGACACTCTACCACTCCTTTCTTAGCACGTCATCGTCGCCCCATACCTCAACGAAGGACCACACGGGAAAGCAGTGCAGTCGTACTATGCCCCGAGCTTCGATATCCTTTTTCATTGGCTTCAGCTTAGCTAAGACCTCTCTCACAGCGTGCACTACCTTTGTTTTCGCGCTATGTTGAAAGGAAGCAAAATCGATGTGAAACACGGAGAGAGGGATGACAGGTGGCCGCAATCGCCAATTACATATGTACGAGATGGGATACGGATGGAAGGTCTCCGTTCCTATTTGCCCCTTCTACACTATCTTGGTCAGGTCAATGATCGTTGACGCCGAATATATCTGCGAATTATGCACTGTGGAGCCGGGAGGGAGCCGGTCACACTTTTGTCGGGACACCGCTCTCTACAAAGCCATTCACACCTTTGTCGAGACACAGCTTTCCACGAATACGATTACACCTTTGTCACAACACGATTCTCCACCAAGCCGGTCACACCTTTGTCGTGACATACCTCTTCATCAAGCCGGGTTCACCTTTGTCGTGACACAGCCTTCCATGGGTGTATTTGCAGAGCAGCCGTAGTCTTCCCTTCCGTCCATCCTATATCATCGATATCACACCCATGACAACGTTGTTCATCAAAACTAAGGACGGAGCTAAAGTTCTAAGCCATCTTCGTCGCCTCCACGAAGATTGGCAATCGCTGTTGGACGCAACTGAGGATCTCCGTGCCGAAGGATTCTCGAAGGACTGGGCCCTGATGAAAGTCGCTTCATGTCGGTCGCGGAAAGAGAAGTTGGTCGCAGCTGTCGATTATCTGCTGGCCCTGCCGCATTCAAGCGTCCTCACCTCTAAAAGGCGACGAGAAGAGGCCTCCCGACAGTTCTCGTTTACAGTCAGACGGGAAAGGGATCATCCTCTGTACTGGCCATCGGATGAAAAGTGGAGTCAGCTCACGGCGACTCTCGATTTAGCTGTGAGGGATTTCGACAATGACCCAACGGCAAACCACGAGACACTAGAAATATCCAAGGACACACTTGTGTACTACTGCGAAGCCGGTCTCAACCTCTGTAGATCACTTCTCTACGATGATGACGAGAAAATTGCGACATTGGACCGTACGATTCCAGATCCAAGCTAGGTGCGAGATAGGCTCAAAGCTGTGTGACTGCCTGATTTCTCATTTCAGTTCTTGCGGCGGATCTAAGTGGATTGGCGGGAGGGAAAGTAGATGACATTCGGTGGTATCTAGTAACTATCTCACACATGAGGATCGCCCGAATGTATTCAATTATCTAACAACCAATTCAATTATCGCTGGTAAAAGCTCATCGGAAGGCGCATGGCTGACAGCAAGTCAGTGGAAGACCTTGCCTGCCAGATCACGTTCTCGCAGAGCAGGGTCAACAGATCAGTGACCGGTCATTCAACCTCCATTCATCCCATCTTGCTCTGAGGCACACTGATCCCACTCCATCCACCGCTCTGTGCACCTGCTGGCGAAGCCTATCACTCATCGTAAGGGTGTCCGCGGGCCACATTCCTTGTGAATTCTGGAGGTACTGGCAGGTCCAAATGACTTGGTCAGTGCCCGAAGTTGCCTTTACCAACGATCTTCGTACAAGGACTTGAATAAAACATCAGTACAAGAGAGATACAGGCGCTCTTAAGCCGTGAAGTGATAGATCCCGGGCTTGTATTTGGCCGAAGCTCTCATTTCGGCGCGGACCATTCTCTCAACCTGATATTCAGCCGATGTGAAGCAGGTTTCCGGAACCTGCCGAATGCTGCCTCCTCCGCAACCCGAGGAAGACTCGGAATTTGAGCGTTCGTAGGCTCCCAGTATCGGTTGACATGGTGGACGCGCATAATAAGATGATATAAAAATGGTAATAAGGCACGCCTTAGGTCATCGCCTTCAGCAAGTTTGACCACCTCGAAGTCGACCTGTTGTTCGCCCACCTCAATGGCGGCAAATTTCCAACGCTACATGACGTGACGACTAGAAATAGACTTCAGCATATAGCGAGGCAGAAACGCCCAAATACCGTGCAGAAGATGTACCGAGTAAAAAGCGGTTCTCAAACCTCCAGAACAGCGCAGACGTCGACCTTCATTGTATCTCTTGTCCCACGTGGGGGAGAATGTAGCGGTGTCTTGGGTCGTTTGGACGTGAAAACAACAAAAGGGTACGTGTACTTGATGGATCGCCGGGAGTTGGAAGTGACAATCGGGCCACACATTGGTTTCATGAACGATCACTTAGGTGACTGCCGCTGTGTGTACGCATCGAGTGGAAGCGGAGGGTTCACCAGTCACACTTCCCGCCAGAGCCGTATTGTCATGCAATTTGTAGTCTGCTTGGATATTACCGACAATCTCAGATTGGCAACGCTCGGATCTCGTGGATACCACGCGAGTGAATAGGGCTCTCCACCGACGAGTTGCCCATTCACCATGTCTTGGTCACTACTGATTACACGGAGACGAATTAGAAATATATCATTACCACGCACAGTCACGACAGACATGCTGTTCTCAGCGATGACGAGTGCATGAAACAACATCACAGAGACCATCGACCGGCCCGACGCCAGGCCCCTCCTGATAGTCCCATATCGTGGCTGGACCATCTTTCCCTTGGATTTACGTCCTGCTTTACCTCTCCTACTTCTTTTACTACTATCCAAGGGATGGAAACTCTCTGTGTGCGGTGGGCAGTAACGACATTAACGAACAAGCGACATGTCAGAGCCGCCCCCAACCGAGCTCGCTCCTCCTTCGTCCCCTTCACCTCCACGTTCCAGCTCGCCCCCTTTACCACCGCGGAGAAACGCCCATAACCTTCCGCCCTCATATTTGAGTCATCTGCAGAGGCTTCTCCGCCAGTGGCTTGTGCAACAGCCAGACGACTCGCAACCCCCTCATGAAGGCGGCCCAGTTCAGCTATGGTCGGACGAGAAGATTTCCGAACTGGAACGTGCTGTATGGGAGGGCGCCGTTCTGGAAATCTCGGCAGCTCGAAGGGTATTGTGTCGCTTGACTGGTCGGATATCATCCAAGGAAGCCAAAGGAGAAAGGCGGCATGGCGAAATGGCTTACGCGAGACAGGGGTGGAAGCGGGTGCGGAGAGAGGAAGATCAAATTGTCCCCCAACCCCTATCACCGCTCCGCCTCTCAGTGAGTCTTCGACAAGAGCCTCATCTGTGGCATCTACGACGAGGAACAAGAAGGCAGATCCGCGGGTTACAATCAATACGGAAGCTGGACCTTCACGGACAATTCGCGAAGAGAATGACGACGGAAAACAGGAATGGTGCAGGCTGGTCAGCTCGTTGGAGGGGTTCCAGAAATTGCGGCTAAGGAAGAAGGATGAATGGGATATCGTGGATGGTGAGCGCGGCGCTTGTAGAATTCGCTGTAAATTGATCTTATACAGATGACTTCATTGGACACCAAGACCACGCTCCTGAGTTTCCAGGCGCCTTCCCTCAATCTCAGCATTACGAACCCTCCTCGCCCGTCCACTCCAACGCGTTTGAACCCAAGGTCCAGACCAGTCATCCCCACAGCCTATTGAAACCGGTATTCTGCTTGCACTTCCCGTGTCAATCCTCTCATCCGCCACCAGCCCATCCTGCCCCCTCCAGACTCGTCCGCGACCTCAGTATTGGTTCTACCGGAAGCAATAGCAGTAAAAGCTGGTGGGGTAGTGGACGCCGGTGGAGCGAGGTCACATTGCATCCTGGAGACCCCGCGCCAGGCATATCCTGCGAATGGGTGGAGGACAAGTACGCCTTACCGATGCCGGAACCGAGAAGAGGTAGACCGACCACTCCTACCAACAATAAACGCAGGAGAGCGACTGTGGGCACGCCCTACTCATCCGCTACAGAAGAGGGAGATGAAGCCGATGCGGAGGACGAGTCGGATGGCGACTCTACCTGGTCTGGAACACAGCGCGGTTCGAAAAGAGGGAAAGACAGCGCAGTCAGCGTGATCATCTCGGGAGACAAAGACGATATCCCTCGTCAAAAGGATGTTGCAGTCGTGGGAGGGACATTCGTAGTCCGCGGCACCAAGAACGAGGATGAGCGGCTGGCCCTTGAGAGGGTATTTAGAGTTCTGGTACGTGCTCGACAATGGGAGAGAGTTGATTGTCGTAGATCTACACGGTAGAATCCATGTTTCTCGAGCTCTCATTGCTCGATGCTTTCCGTATGCCTAGAGAGCTCGACCCGCCGCTTCCTCCTCCCCCAAAGCCTAAACCCGATGTAGCGGTGCAGCTAAAGCGACAGAGCTCGCTCAAAGAAAAGGGAGTAAGGAAAGGTTTCTTTGGAAGATTGGGGAAGGAGTCCCGAGTGGTTTGGGATGGACTCGTCGGTCGTTCGAGGCGAGGGAGTGGGGGGCTAGCCCAAGAGAAACCTTTGATCAGTCTCGAGTCCGCACCTTCTTCCTCGATATCGGATCGCACTCTAGACATCCGTACCGACTTATCCGAAGGCTTGTCGACGGGGACTTCGGTAGCGCCCATGGAACGACATCTTCTACTGCTGGCCAAACTGGAGAATCTCCTCCCATCGACTACCCCTGGTCTGCGAATCGGCATGCCCCCCTTACTCCTGCGGTTACGCGAAGAGGATCGTATACGCAAGGAGAAGGCACTGCAAGAATTGAAAGAAGACGGAGGAGGCTCAGGAGCTGCTACCCCGGGTGGCGATTTTTGGAAAGGCCGAGCCCTAGCTTACAGGTTGGGAGGAGATGTACGAGCTGGACTTGGCGCCATCTCTCTCGGCATCGAATCGTTCGAGGGCTGGCGCAGGCTACAGCGGCTCGAAACGCTGTGCTGTATGGGAGTGGTGGAAGACGGCAAAGAACGCCTGTGCGCCCGACCCCGATTGGAGGCTTTGGTATTTTTCGAAGAGAAGGACAAAACCCTTATTGATCTCGTCGAAGAGTTTGAAGCAGAAAAGTGCGAGAGAGCGGGCTGTGAAGTCGACGTCTCGAGACACCAACGATGGTGGATACATGCTGGCAAGAAGATCCAGGTTGCGATCTCGCATGTTGAGGAGAAGAATCAGACGGACGAAATGGACTGCTGGATGTCCTGTGCGAAATGCGGGACATCCACTTCGCCAAGAGCAGTGGAGACGCCGATGTTTTCTTGGGGGAAACTGATGGAAATCCTGCTGTATTCCACCAAGTTGATACCGTCGACGTGTACCCACATGTCAAGGGTGTATCACATTCGATCTTCCAGCGTACTATCTATCAAGGTATCAGACGCGACGGTCCTGGATACGAGGCTACCGAAGCTGCAAGTCGGACCAAATGTTGCGAAAAGGAAACCTGGCAAGGCAGCGGCAACGACAGTAGTTGATGGGCTCTTGGGGAAGGAGGTGGTCGTGGAGAATGCAGCGACGATTCGGAAGGATATCGAGAGATTCTTCCTCAGTTTGGAGGGGAGAGTGGTGATATTGGTGAGTGTTTCGAGTGTGAAAAGGGCTGATGGTGTCCGAAGAGAGAACGAATCGAGCAACTTCCTGAGCTAGCAACATCCAAGGGTGAATCAGTGACGCAGGAAAAAGAGACCTTGGCAGCAGTGCACGACGAGCGGCTACAATCACTTTCACGGATGAGCGAGGACTTCCACCACTCCAAAGCCTCTCTCAACGATCTCTTGGGATCGACGCCACCGGGTCAAATCAACAACGTCCGCAAGCAGTTTGCACTTCAAATCAAGTCTGCGACCGCCAGGGTATCTGCCTGGCAAAAGCAACACCAGATCGAGGAACCTTGCGAAGATTCGCCTTTGGTGGAGCCGGAGTATGTTGCAGACCCCAAAGTTCATGCCCTGCCTGGGAGTTCCGTGTTGGTCCGAGAAGACGAGCCGAGCTCGATTATCGCATATACGTTGTCGTCCCTAACGTACTTCAGCGAACTCACCAATACCGCCAAGGTCCCTTCGGAAGAGAACACGACCGTGACCACCGGGCCGTCCACCAACAACTCTCCTACTGCGTCGTCGGACGAGTGGACTCCTACCGAACTTTGGTCTGCGGTAGTTGTCAGACGGGAGACGCCCCGAGATCTGCTGTCGTTGCGGTCGAGTCTAAACAAGAAACGATCAGACGTCTCGTTGGCTCCTGCGATGTTGCCAATGTCGATCACACCGAATACCGCATCGCTGGAACTATCACTGGAACAAGTTGAAGGCAAATCGCAGGCCTCGGACAGGTTGGGTGACTTGGTCCGGACGATCGAGAAAGCCACTGCGCAGGATCCGATCTTGACGATGAAGGCGAGATCCCCGTCCATGTCGGAATCAGACGGAGGGTTCACGCCACGTATGCGAGCGAGAAGACCAATGCTGGACGATGGGCCGCCAAGTGCTTTCCGCGCAACGCGATCGGTTTCAAACACCATCGCTTCCACACCAATCACACCCACAGCCTCGTCGACCAATCCAAAGGAAGGATGGTCGTCGGTCACGTCGTCGTTCAGCAACTCCTTCAACCAATTGATCAAAACCGCCTCGGACGTGGGTGAATCCATTGGCTCATTCAAGATTCGAGGCTCGGATCGATCCCTTTCGGCCCTGATGGGTCCTTTGTCGATGATGTCGTCTATGGACGCAATGGACGATCGCCCGCATATCCAGTTCTCCTACTCCATCGGTGACCGTCTCAAATTCGGCTGCACCGTCTTTTACGCGATGGCGTTCGACAATCTGCGGAGACGATGCGCGATCGACAAGAGCGTCATTGGGAGTCTGAGTCGATGCAGTACATGGGACGCGCAGGGTGGTAAAAGCAAGGCCAGCTTCTTCATGACGCATGACAAGAGGTATATCGTGAAAGAGCTGGTATCGAAATGGAACGTCAGCGACACGTGAGTCTGCCTCTAAAGCGGTAGTGGAGTCGATGCTCACTGTGGCCTGCTGCTTAGTCACGCGCTGCTGGAGATCGGTCCTGCGTACTTCGAGCATCTCGCTGGGACTCACAACAAGGCCACGTCGTTGGCAAAGATCGTCGGATTCTATTCTAGTGAGCGAGCTTGGCGGCGTGCGGGACGACATAGCTGATTGTGGTTGGACAATCAGTCAAGATTCAAGATCTGCAGGCGAACACGAAAAGACAGATGGACCTACTGGTGATGGAGAACCTGTTTTACAAACAGACCGTGAACCAGATGTACGATCTCAAAGGTATCGAGGGCCGTCGCGTGGGCAAGATGACCTCTTCGTCCACGCTCTTCGATGGCGAATGGCTCGAAGGGCAACATCGTGCCCCTGTTCTTTTGCATCCCCGTGAGCCACCTCCTTCTCGTCCATGTTAACCCCTCGCTGGAACAATCCGCAGATGCGAAACGGATCCTTCACGAGGCGGTAGCCAACGATACGAAGTTCCTTTCGAATCAGTCCGTTATGGACTACTCGCTCCTCCTGGGGCTAGACGAAGACAAGAAAGAAATGGTGGTCGGGCTTGTCGACGCTATTGGGAGTTACAACTTGTTCAAGACTATCGAGTCGAGGGGAAAACTGGCGTTGAACCGTGGTGGGGAAGTCACGATTGTGAGCCGGCCCATGATTCAAGCCAGGAGTCTAGCTCACGAGTCGCTGCAGATCCCACCAGACCAATACAGAGATAGGTTTGAGACCTCTCTCCGGCAGTACTTTGTCGTGAGTATCCTGGACCACCGGAAGGATGTACTCATGCTGATGGCTTAATCCTTCCTAGGCCTGCCCCGACAAGTGGTCCAAAACAACGAAAAAGAGCGGAACAAGGCTGGATAACCTTCCGTCCGTGCTGTGATTGGAGACTTAACGACTGTACGCTTGTACTATTTACGGAAGGGACACGAAAGGGATCACGAACACAGCTACGGCTATTGATACAACATGCATGGGTGCCGTATGACTACAGTATTTACAGCCTCGTTTGGCGAGTTTCATTACGATTCGATTCCCCATCATCTACTCAATCGACATCGCCGCAGATCTTTCGGACGAATCGCTCCCATCTGCAGATCACCTCCATCACCACGTCCTCGTAGACCCGCTCTTCCCTCGGCACTGGAAAGATCTCCTTGTGAACCGCCCCGCAGTCCAGACACGGTTTGAGGAGCTTGGTGTACTCTTTCAGCGAGGATGCGGAGGATAGGTCGGACAATTCCAGGTGGACGAGCCGTTCCCACCGTTTCACGGCAGGGGACATGCGGCGGGAAGACGTCCCGCCGTGCAAAGCACCCGGAAGGAAGGATGTGGATATGCTGGAGCGACGAGAGAGCGTTCTGTGGAGGTCCAAGTCCGGTCGAGGCGTTCGCTGGGATATCGGAAAGATATCGCGAAGGGTAGGGGTATGCGATTGGCATCCTATGGGTCGATCAGACAAGCGCTCTGAGAACGATCATTAGTACTGACGCTTCGTCCATTGGCCGATCCGTCGGGGGACATTGTCCGTCCTGCCTACTTTGAAGAAAGACGTCTCTGGTGTAGCAAGATCTGTAATGCAGCATGAGCTGTCATCCTAGCGCTTGTCAGTATCACACGTACCTCTCAGTTCGTACGCGTACAGGAAACCCGGCATCTCCTGTAAAGAGTAAGAGAGTCAGGCTGAGGTCTCACATAGATCAGACGACGCACTTTGGCCGTCAGAGGGCTCTCCATAGTCATTCTCAAGAGCGTCTGGGTCTGTTGACTGAGTGTCTTGGGGATGAAATCTGTCACCCTCGTCAACAACACCGCGCGAGTCAAGGATGTGAAACTCACCATCAAACTCGATCCATACAGCCGTGCTCTCTCCCCTCCCCTTGCCTCGCCAGTAGAATCCTCCGACCTGGCACACCATCCCCGCATGATCCTTGCAGTATCGCCCGACCAGCCTTGGGTGATCATCGTCCCCGTCCTCACCAATCCCCATCGCCAGATACGGCGCCTCCGACTTGACGAGCCGTTTGCACGGCTGACCAAGGCGCGTGTATCCTGCACATCGAACCGTAGAGGACGACGAGGGTGTTTCGGACCCCTGTCGCGTGTTACGCGAGGGAGAGGGGGAAGGTTTGGTTCTGGGGGTTCGGTTGGAAGACGGAGAAGGGCTCGGTTTGGTCTTGGTCTTTGTCTTGGACGAGGGAGTCACCGGAGGTGACTCTACTACCGTGAGATGAGCCTCGTCGCAGCGGTTCGGGAGGGTCTCGTGTCGTGTATAGACTGGAAGAGAGGGGGCAGAGTGCGAATGCGTGGGTTGCGGGGGCTGGAGTGTCGTGCTGCTGGGATGGAAGGACGGCCGAAAGAATTTGGGTGACACGGTGTATTCTGGCTCGCTCGTCGGGCGAGGAGGGACAGGCGGTGGTGCCAGCGTGTAGGTGTACGCGGCGCTGAGCACTGCGTGAGGTCGAGGAGGCGGAGGCGGGCTCGGGAGAGATGCCGGTCGGTATGGATTCGGAGGAAGGGGTGGTTTCTCTGGAAGCGGGGGCAGGGGTTTGGT
>JASZXS010000521.1:0-10383 GCA_035521475.1 Tremellales sp. Uapishka_1 | reverse complement strand
ATGGTCTCCTGCGGGAGTGGCGGTATTGGTCGACGTGGTTGAGAATGGGACGAGAGGGGATAAGTTTGCGAAGTGGCGTGAGATGGAGGTTGGGATTGGGATGCGGCAGGAGGTAGGGGTTGGGGAGCGGAAGAAGGTTGGGATTGGGGAGCAGGAGGGGGTTTTGGCAACGAGACAGGCGAGGAAGGTGGGATGTTTGCGAATCGGTCGAGCTGGGACAACGGCCTCGTATCCACCTCCTCGTCCGACTCGGCCTTCTTTTCCTTCTTTTTCGGCTTCGCTTTCGCTTTCGCCTTGGCTTTCGTCTTTCGTTCGGTCTTGGGTGGTTCGACGATAGTGGGAGTGGCATCCACTGATGTCCCCTCGCTACCGACAGGTGCCTCAATCGCGATCTTGATAGGCTCGGGTACCGGTTCCGGCTCATCCTCTACCTCTATCTCTGGCTCGACCGTCGTCGCCTTCTTCTTCCCCTTCGATCTCGTCGAGGCGGGGGGTTTCGTCGTCCTCTTTGATTTTGATTTGGGTTCAGGTTGAGACGGCTCTGACTCGGCTTGGGTTTCGTCTGTGGTGGTCGAAGGTTCGGGTGCGGGGTCGGGGTCGGGGTTGGGTCCAGTGATGACGGGTGCCTTCGTCTTTCTGGTCCTGGGCGAATCATCATTAGGGAATGCAGGCGATGAGGAATACCAAAAGTCGGACACTCACTTCGTGGGTCCGGCCTTGCTTTTGGATGGACCTTGACTCTGCAGACGATCAAATCGGGCGTGAGCAAGACAATCAAAAGCCAGAGAGATTCACATACTGAGGGTTCTGCACTCTGTAGTCGCGACTCGTCTCGTACGCGCGCAATGAAGAATGCACAGTCGGGCACCTTGGTAAAATGGATTTTCCTGTACCGGAGGAAATGTCTCAATGTCCGATGCACTTCATCCCCCCAGCGACTCACATAGGATCGTCCTGTGCTTCCCAACCCTCGACGGCATACTCGCACAGCGGGCACAAGACCCCATCTTTGGCTTCATCCGAAGGCGAATAAATAAAGCCGGCTTTAGCCAACTGTTTTTTCCATCAGCTCGCCTCAAATTTGTAGCGCATTTGACTCACATTCTTTACCGTCGGCGTCCAGCCTGATTTCTGCTTGTGCGGCCACCATTTTCCAAATGTCTGTTCGCGGCACTTTGACGTCTGTTCGGATGACGGCAGGCTCTCTGGTGTGGGGTACTCGATTCTGTTTGATCGCAACTCATCAGCACGATACCCCCGGCCTTTTAACACCCTTCCTGGCGTACCGGAAGCGACCGGCACCCTCACTTCCGTTCCTCCGCTTGTCCGCGACGAGAGCGCAGACTACGTCCGCCCATGCACAGTTCCCTCGCTTGTAGTGCTCCTCGAACGGATCGTCCGTCTTGTCCCACCCTCCCAGCTCCAATTTGCACAAGAAACAGGTGCACGTGTCGTCGTTCTCGTCCCCTCCGCTTGTGGGTGAGAAGTAGAAGCCCGCCTGGGAGAGTAACGACGGCGTGAGTCTCGGGTACTCAAGGGGGTCGAGGGGGAATGCTGGTTTCGGGCGGGACCGCGATTTGGCGCTGGGAGCGAAGGATTTTAGACGGGCTTCTTGGCATTGCATGATGGGCTGGTGGAGATGTTGCGTTTCTTCGGACTTTTGACAGGTATGGTCTTCCGCCCCGTTGTACCTGTGTCGGAAGGAGACAGAAGCGATACGCGCAGTGCTAGCTGCTGCCTGAAAGTAGACTGAAGAGGTGAAAATGATTGTTGTTGTGAAGACAAACGCGTAGCGATCAAGTGGGAGGCGTGAATAAGGAGGACATGTGCCACATCTCCCTAAAGGACCTTTGACCGGCGGAGATATGTATATCCCCGGCCACGGTGATTTCGAGATTTCCGAGCACCGACTTTATGACCACCAAGCTGTGATAGTCCATCTCTTATTGCTATACCCAGCCTCAACTCAAGCACCATGGCAACACTGTTCCGTCGGACGCTCACCTCGCTGTCGACCCAAACAGCAGGTCCCTCCTTTCCCCCTCTTTCCTCCTCCACTTCGACCCTCCCACAAGCTGTCAAGCGTCGACGAGCCGCTGCCCTCCTTTCGCCATCTCCTCACAAATCGTCTGCCCTTCCCCCCAAGCTCGAAGACGAGTTCCAGAAACTCCGCGCAAACAATCAATTTAAAGGCGACGAAAGCTCGGCGCGCAAAGCCTTCCTCGCCCGACATTCGGAGTACCGATCGCGCATCCGAGGGGTCTCTGTCCAAAAGGAGGCCTACCTCTCTGGCGAAGCAGAGTCCGACGAGGTGGTCGGACAACGGATTTTCTTGCCGAATATCCAGATCCGGCTGATGCGCAATCACACGCCGCCTGGCGAGGCGTACGACCCGACTATCGCGACCTTCCGCATCCCGCCCTCGATGACGAAGACCGACCTCCGATCGTACCTCGCCGCAGTGTACAACTTGACTGTGACCTTCATCCGGACCGACAACTACCTCGCGCCCGTGGCTAGGACCAATGCGAAGGGCGAGCTGCGAAAAATTGCGGGCTCGCAAAAGAATTACAAGCGGGCCGTGGTGGGGCTGAAGGAGGCGTTCCACTATCCGGACGACGTGGAGGAGATGGGCGAGGGCGTGGCCGCCAAGGAACGAAAGGAGTGGCTGGAGGAGCACTTCAGACTGACGGAGGACGAGGAGATGAAGAAGCGCGCGAGAATGAAGATGTACAAGGGATGGAGATGGAGGTCTAAGACGCACGACAACGAGGTGAGTTTACTGGGTGGGAGATTCCCATCGGGCGAGACGAATGACGATGAACTAGGGCAACACGATACGGGAGATCATGAAGCGGCGAGCAGAGCGAGAAGCCAAGGTCAAAGCGGAAGCGGAGAAGATGCATGCTGCAGGGGAGGTGGTCGCGCAATAGGGGTGATGATGCATACAGCTTTGCTCCGAGTTGGACACCATTTACACTGCGCCTTGTGCAGATAGTACATCATATATACACTGCATCGGCTCTGCGATCACCGCTGGGCCATATCGTAACCAAGTATATCACACCGAATCTCCCATCTACACGGCCACGCCCACCCGCAGACACTACAGCACTTTCGGCAGGACATTGAGATGCGTCGTGCTGCTCAGATCAATCTCGCTCTCGGCGCCCATTGCGCTCGTGGGCGTGACGGGCGAATCGAGCTTATCGCCATCCTTGTCCTCCGTTTCCCATTCCTGCGATTCATTCAGGTTCATATTGCCCACCGTCAGCCGGTTCGTGAACCCCCTCGAAGTCTGCGGGAAGGGTACCGACTGGCCGCCAAAGTTGGACGACGTGACGCCTGGAGATCACACGTCGAATCAGCTAATGTACACCATGCGGAACAAAATACGGACCAAAGTTGTCGGACGCGAAGGTCGAGGTCTGGGCGCGGGAGGTGTAGTCCGTGGACCGGTTGAACTTGGAAGTCTTGTAGTCCTTTGTATCGTTGTTCATGGTGGATCCTGCGCCGGTCCAGGATCTGCAGCGAGCATAGAGTGAGAACTCCAACAAGAAGCTAGACAACAGACATACTGGTTCTGGGACATGGTTCGCTCTCGGCGGATTCGAGGTCTGCAATTGTTGATGCCGAGCCCGAGGGCAATAACGAAAAGGACGGTACAGATCGAGGTCATCTAAGCTCACTCGTTAGGTTGGTATTCGAGATAAAGTACGGGATAAGAAAAACACACCACCGCAGACACATTGCGGACGGATTGCGGGATTGTATTCGGTGCAGCGGTAGATGTTGCCGTACTGAAGCTATCAAGGTGGAGAGGACGCAGTGAGTCAAGTGGCAAGCTGAATGTAGTCCCGGGAGATTTACCTGAGGCTCGTGGCGGTTGCAGACGCGATAGATGTGGTGGTGACGTTCACGCCGTACTCTGCACACCCGGCTGCAGAGTAGGCTTCACCCGTCGCAACGTCGTCTGCAGAAGTGCAAGTAGACTCCCAACAGCTCTGTCGGTGGTAATCAGCCTTGCGATCCGAGAGGACAGGCTGGGGGTGATGGCATACCAGTACCGAGGCGGTGTATGTCGCCGAGGTGCACAAGCACGTATAGTCGGTGTACGAGGTACAGTTGCCAAGGCTACCTTCTGCCATACTAAAGGCCGTCGTCAGCGGTGGTTTCATGGAGCCAAAAGACCAACGTACCAGGTCGTCACGCATGCTGGGATGGTGGAGGTGGAAGTAGAATTGTCTTGTCGGGCGACGTAGGAAGGTGCCATGGTGTTTGCGGGTGGGAGGTGGATGGATGAGATGCAGGGAGATCTCTTACGGTCACCCGTATATATACTCTGGACATTGAGCGTTGCTTCATTGTATTCGTTCGGAGGGACGAGAACAATAGCGAGATCGGGGGAAAAGAAGAGAACAATAACGAAAGGACTGGCGGCGAAGTCCGACGCCGCCAGGCCGGTCGGCCGATACTCATCAACTACTGTACCAACAGAGAAGATGACGCGACCAAGGCAGCCCCCATAGGGCCACTGACGTCCTCTGCATTCTCCAGCTTTACCCTTCATCGTCAATCTGCAGACCATGTCGTCCCCCTTCCATCCTGACAGGGGCGGCAAGCAGGCGGTCCCAAGATGGTTAACCACCACGGTATCGCCACCAGAGTCCTCCATTAAATTGAGCATGGACCTCGATGTACCAACGTTCGGAGTCACCTTCATGAATCCACCCGAGGACGCGTTGATCCAAGCGGCGCAGTCGCAAACGGAACCCGTGTATACCGTTGTCTTGACCGGCGCTTTGATTGTCAAGTTACCCTCCGGATGCTCCCACCTGCGCTACGAGTCCGTGAGGATCGGCTTCAAAGCGGTGTCCGACCTCGACATTGGTCCCGTCCCTGGTAAGAGAGAGATTTGTGTCTTGTACGAGACGGAGCTGGCCGCAGGATCGGGCGTCATCGACACGGAGCAGAGGTGAGTTCGTCTGCACGGGACTGCGCTGAGAACAGATTCAACTTTTCGCTGTTTTTACCGTCCACGCTCGCCCCCCGCGATTTCCATCCCCGCGGGATCGTCATGAATTCGCTCTACGCGGAAATTGCGGGAACACCCATCCCGCAACGTATAGCTCCCACCCGTACTCGATCCACTTCTCCGACTCTGCTTTCGAGGTTCAATCTTTTCGCCCCTCCCAAAGAGACTGAGCCCCTGCCTTTGCCAGAACCACCGGCCTACCACGAGAGCATACAAGGGGAGACTCTGGTAGGCACACATACTGCCGAACGCACTATGCGGCTTATATATAATCCCGACCCGCTGGGCAACATCAACACGCTCAACGAGGAAGCTATAGGCGAATTCGCAGAACTCGGGGCGTACGAGATCCGCGTCTACTCTGATGTCGTGAGTAGCACTGCAGTCGGCAACGCTTACCCCTTCAGTGGACCATCAGCTCGTTCGTGCGAGCCAGTTTGGCTCTGTGCGATATCCCTTCGCGAACCACCGTTTTTGCCTTCCGGATCAACCTGCTTCAATTGCATGCTTTTCAATCACCCCAGCCTCCCGTCTATAAATATGACACCAGTCGGCGCTTCACCATCTTAGCCAAGGGCACGCCGCCTCCACCACACCACGAATATCCAGACAAATCCTATGCCGCTCTTTGGAGGGGAAAGAATGCCGGCGGCACGGATGACGGCGTTCTCCTGCTGGACATGCAGGATAGAGTACTTCAAAGCGACCAAATTGTCCGGCCGTCGACCTTGCCAGGGTAAGCGGAAAGGCAAGATACCGCTGACGAATGATGACTCCAGCGTGCACACACCTATTCGCGTCTCGCATCGCTTGGAAATGGATATCATCTTTTCTGTCCACGGTATCGGGGTGAACGGGGAGAAATTACGCAACAATTCTCCCGGTGGTCTACGGAAAATGCGCGTCAGTCGCTCGGTCATGCTCCCGTCCTGCGCCATCCTCCCCAAAACCGTGACCTTGCCAGATTGTAAGTCACACCGCTGAACGCAGAGCTGACCGCAGACGAACATCCCGAGGAGTTTCATGTCTCGGCAGATCCCCTTCGACCATGGCATCAATGTGCATGTGCCATGCCTATTGATGTCATTGAACGGAGGATGCGGGCGGCTGTGATAGACGAAGAGATCGCCGCGCGGGTTGCCAAACAGGCGGCAAACGCCAAGGCCGAGGCCGAACGGACGAGGTGACGGAGCTTTCGCGCCAGCCTTACCTTTCATCACTGCCCAACGCGAAGCCCTACCAGGGGAATCGAACGTCCTTAGGACACTGCCTCGGGAAGAGATGGTGGGACTGTTTCACAAGGGGCAGCCCGCCTGAATTACTTTCCCATCACAACCCAACGCAAAGTGATACCGGATGAACCTCCGCGACAATGCCGTAGAGTCATCGGCCTTCATCTCGATGTCTTTTGGGAGCATGTAGGCCGAGAGATGGAGCGCGTATGCATGATAACGGAACTGAGCCAAAAACCGTGTCAAGCCAAGCTATCTTGTCCGTTCCGACAACACTGTTCCCTGCTTGGCGACTCCGCATTGATGCTCGGAACGGGCGCGTGGTTGCAAACTCTCCCCCGGGACGCCTCGTGCCTAAGATCTATTACAGGAGCTCCCAATCCACGAGCCTTCTACGATCTGTCATCAGCTTCACCTTTCACCTGAAGTGCAGCGGACCATGATATGTCTCACCATCTCCCAGGACCTGGTGTCAGCAGATGATGAGACATAGGGAGCAAATAGAAGCTCTGGATTCTCGTAAAGGGCCCCCGAGAATAGCTGCGAAAGACGGCCCGGAGGAGAGCGCAACTGACCTTCAAACAATTGGCTTCTAGCCGACCTGAGGCTGTTTCCTCCCTGTTATCTGCCGCTCCCAGAGCGCCAGAGGGGCGCTGGGCCCCTTCTTGCCGATGGGAGCGGGCGAGAAAACGAATCAGTGCACATCAGGTAAATAAATAGCTGCTGAATCGCCACCGCTTGTAAATCGTGATGTCACCGTTCTTGTGTACAGAGTGCCTCGAGGTCCTTTTGACGGACCGCCATCTACGCCGAATCCAACACCACTGGCACCGTCGGCGCAGAAGGGCAGCTCGCCCCGCCCCCACCTCCACGGGATGCATCCCCTGACGACCCGGAACCTCTCCCTCAACTCGCCCACGGTCCCCTCGTTCCAGGACTCGCGCTTCCCAACACCAACCCCTTCCCCGCCGCTGCTCTCGGCGGCCAGGACATCTCCCTTGGACCTCAAGATCAAGGGGCTGCTGATACCTACGGATCGGACTTTGGAGGAGCTCGAAATCTGGCTGGCAAAGCTCGGGCGCTTACGTGTGGAGAGGGAGATCGTGCTCCAGGGGTACTCGCTCTATGCGGTTAGAAGCTGGTCCGCCTATCCTTGCCAAAGATGGGGAGAGCTCTAACAAGTGTGCCGGGATAGGTATCTCTCGAGGACTCATTGGAGCCTTAGTATCGTCACGCATACTGGCAAGCCAACAGAGCATGTACGTCGTTGTGCTCGATTGCTATTTCGTCTACTTACCGAACTCGTAGATCTCCACATATCTTGTCGTTCCCAACGAAGATTTATCGGAAAAGGAGGGGGCTCTGGAAGTGGAGACGGCGGTCAGATACCTCGCAAACGAGACCCGGTCCCACGCGAAGAAGGTACGGATCATATGGTTGACCTGAAGAGCACGCGTTGACATCGGCGAGTAGATTGAATATGGGACTATTCTCGTCACGACTCCCCAATTCTACGGACAGGACATGTGAGATCCCTTGGAATGATCGGTGAAGTGGGTACTAACCATTTCATCAGCTCACCAATCCCCGGAGGGGATCTGCGGGTAGGACGTCCTTATATGCTGGTCACTACCGGTCTTCGACGGCTAGGCTGCGGGGGCCGAGCAGCCATGGGCATGCAGTCTCCTATGTAAGCTGTCACTCTAATTCCTTGCTCGATCTACTGATGACGCTCACAGTCCCGCAGTACGACGGAAATTCTTCGAGCTTTACCATCTCCCTATGATACCCTATACTCCCCAACCCGTCTCTCGCGCAACCTCACCCTCCGCCTCGCCCGATAAGCCTAAATCCTCCCCTGCCTCTCCCTTAGACAATCATCCGATAGCCTCGGATCCGCTGACTGGTATGATCATCGAGTTGGTCAAACTGATTCAGGGCGCTCTGGCCATGTGGGGTCTCTTTGGGAGCGACCGCGAGGAGCTGGGCATGAATGGGCTGTTCTGCGATGAGACCAAGACCGGGGTCCAGCGATGGCGCATGGAAATGGGCATGGAGGAAGACGAGAGTATGAAGCTTGAGGTGAGTCGAGATGTGATTGTCGCACGAGAATCTCGCTTATACGACAACGCAGAAAACAACTTTCGGAGGCGTAGTGGACCCCAAGACGCTTGCGGCTCTGTTAAGCTCCATCACGAGTGTTCGTTATGAACTCGCTTCGCTGGGCGTGGAAAAGGTGAGTCTATAATCCTTGCCCGATCTGACGAACGACCAGCTGCCCAAGGATCCATTCACAAACGTCAAGCGATTTCTCGCGGCATGGCAGACATATGAGAGCGAGCACGCGAAACACCGGTCGACTTATCTTTCCGTCTCGTCCATCCAATCCCTCAATACGCACTACCAAGCGGATCGGACCCGCTCGCCTTCCGATGCTCTCAAAGTCCACAAGCTCATCTTCTCTCAAGTAGCTCATGCGACGTCGTCCATCTCGTTGTCCCTCAAGGGCGGTCTGGCGGAGGATGGTCCCATGCACCGACGGATAATTGCCGAAGGCGATGTCGGCCCCGACGTCATCACTACCGATCTCGAGGGCTACACACGCTTCATCATCAAGAGTCGCGAAAAGGACTGGGACGTCATGGGTGCCCGTCACGTCGCCGCTATGTGGAATGGGACGCTCAGCAAAGAGTCGCACCAGACTCGCCGTCATCTTCGAATGCTGAAATTGAAGCCGGATATGAAAGAATATCATGCGTTGGCGAAAGAGAAGGAAAAGGAGGACGAGATGGACAGCGGCGGAGGCGGTGGGAAGAGGCCGACTTTCAAAGAAATGGGTCATGCGATTAAGGGCGGCTTCGGATTGGTCTCGAGACGAAACACGGCGTACGAGACTTCGGATTCGGAGGGCGTGGCGGGACCGTCGAGCGTGATGAACCACCTCATGAGGAAGAAGCAGGGTACCGTGCCGACGGTCATTGAACCGTGAGTATTTTACCACGACTCTTATTGCATGCAGACCTAAATGCCTTTCAATCCGACAGAGAGTTGGCAGAGGTCGATGAAGCTCTGGACAGATTTTCCGGTGAGTTTGAGCAGGCCTCAAAGGTGTCACACTACTGACGCACCGGGGCCGTCAATCAGCATCGCCGAGCACGACATCGGGCGGACGAAACCTCGACCTACCTTCGATACAATCTTCTTCGACAGCCAGACCTGCTTTCCTCGTGCCGTCCTCGAGGGCGGCATCAAAGCGACCCTCGATCATTACGGACAATGGCCTCCAGTCGGTCGAAGATCTCTTGTCCGACTTTGGGGTCCCGGAGCGTCCAATAAGGCCCAGACCGGTGCCCATGATGCGTACTGCGAGCGATGGGGCGGACGTGATGGTCCAGGAGGATGGCTTCGAATGGCAAGTGGTCAATCCGCACGGGACGGGAAAAGGACACCATTTTGGTGAGCTGGGTAGATCGGCCTTGATACGACGGTCAGTGTAGTTTTGGGAGATAAGATGCGTGGTCTGATGGAACGGTAGTCATTCCATACAGGATAGGTTGGCATACAAAGACGTTCGGGCACTGCCTGTGTGAGTCCAGTGTGGCGGAGCTGACCAGAGACTGACTCTGTCCCAGTGAACACCTGGAGATCGATGTCGAGATGTGTGGTATCGTGTGGGAAATGCGTGAAAAGGAGCGCATGCTCGCGGACAAGGCAAGAGATGTGAAGGTGTGTCTGATGTGGTTCCCTTGGAAGCTCACGCTGATTGAATCCCCAGATTCTGGAAAGCAGCATCTTTCACGCAACGTCATATCTCATCGACGCGATCCGCGGCCGCCGTTTGCATCTGATCGAGCTGGAAAAGAGCGGGCTGGCTCTGGATGCGCAGTTGGCGAAATCGCTCGAGGAAGTGTATGAGGACAAGAACCTGCAGTGGGCATCGAAAAAAATTCAGTTTTACCTGAGCGAAGAAACGAATCTGAACGAGGTGGTGTGGAACATGCGGGCGCTGGAAAAGGACTGGGAAAAGGTCCGGAGTAAGATTGAGGAGCGGAGAAGGGAGGTTGAGGAGGAGGAAGAGCGGGGGCGGGCGTGGTGGAGATTCGGGTTGTAATAATC